>JAQBSW010004256.1:0-71559 GCA_029291075.1 Eudiplozoon nipponicum
GTCATTTCCATGCAGCCTACAATTGGATGTCAATATACATGTATACAGCATCTGGGCCAGTCAGTATATAATTCCTCAATTAATTTTATTTTTAAATAAATAAGCTGGGAGTTTCTCATTCCATTATAAAAATATATACGGTCAGGTTCAAAATGCCTACTATGTACGCAACACCTATTAAACAGTTGCCTACCAATCCGTTGCACGAGTAACGGACACAATATATCCGAATACCGTTTAAGATCAGGAACTTCGAATAACTTTTCCAAGAATCCGTTATTATAAAAAACGGGTTACAATTCTACTTATATGTTATCAAAGAAAACTATTGCGACCTATTATAAAAAGGTGGAATTATAAGCGGCTGGCCGTAGATAACTAAATTTTTAGAGAATATGAGTATATGTTAATTAACCATAATCAACGTTTTGATCTTGATATAAGCACCTGACTCATTTATTACTTACATGTCAATATAAACTAAGAATTGTATAGTGCATAAAAGGAAATTCATCCAGTTTACCTGTTTTGTCCTTATAGGGAACTCATCACGTACTGGCCAGAATTTTTCGCAGAAAGGAATCGAACTTGGACACGTCTGCTTCGGAATCTGGTGCTCTAACCACTGAGCCACCCTGTCACACAGCTGACTGAACATAAACTTGTACAGGAACTAGTAAATGATACGCGCGTGTCTGTATGTGCGTAATGCTGACTGATTCTTCTGTACGATTTGTCAATATATGAGCAAACAATCTAACATAATCCACACATTGATTTTTCAAGTTCACTATATAAAAGCTACATTTCAGTAAATGTAACAATCTCCATAAAGATTAGACATTTTAACTGCATTAAATAAACAAGCTTTACTTATAAAGTTATTGTTCAATATACCAAATATTTATCGATTTTATTTATAATAATATTCAACTATTTTTGTAACTGTGAAAAACCAATTTTAGCTGCAAACAATTTTATACGAAGTACTCAGCGTGAATTTAAAATTCCTACGTCGATTATGAGAGTCAATAGATCACTCCTACGAACCGCGACTTAACCTTTTCAGTTTTTGTGTAAATAACAATGCGCTCATGGTATGAAATAAGACACAGTTATCGCTCTGCTTTAAAAGAATCCAACACCAGAAAGTCGTATAGCCATATAACAAATTGTCCTTCTTTAAGTGTGCTAAAAGCATACGACGCAAAATGTATTCAATAGCATACTGACATATAACAAATAAATCATACACAATTTTGTCAAGTTGAAGAAAAGTGTCAAATAAAATGCTGTTGTTTAGACATGCCAAGAGCAAATGCTTAATTAGTGCACGTCAACTTTGTAAAGCAAAAATCAGCGAGAAATAAAAAATGTTCTTAATCAGGCAACTTGGTAACTCACCAGTTACGTGGAAGAAACATGGAACTGTCAATAAATACAGAGCCGGTCAAAAGGATAAACCAACTACCACAGGGGTCGCCTCTTCTGTACAATGGCTCGTCGGCGTTGGTCACTCGTCGATGGCGTGCCACGCGACAAATGTCTCGAAGCTGCGCGTCTCTGCTAGTCACGCCCGCACTAGCAGTGAACCCACCGACAAGTCCTTCAATCGATTTCAAGTGAACAAGTAGGCATTCAATCTCCTGTTATTAAAATTTAAAAGTAAATATAATTGGATGATCATTTAATTAGATATCCTTACGTGTGTCAAAGGAATACCGTGAATGATCAACCAAAAACTCATAGCTATCGTGGTGTAATCAGACTGTACCGTAACTTTGTTTGCGTGAATTCCGTCATCCAGCATCGTGCGGACAAGGCAAGTACACGCAGGGAGTAGTAATGCCGAATCCTCTCTTCGAAGATAGCTGTACTTTGTCTAGAAAATTAGAGTGTAGCGCGCATATGACAAGGGTGCAGATTATACAATTCATTTGGCTCCAGTCAGATGCAAATTTCGTTCTGAACCGCGGCTCATATTCGATACAAATATCAGAGTGCCTCAAAAAAGAACGAAAAACAGCCATTTCGAACGCGAGTACAGAATAGTAATGGCGTTTCTGCAGGCTATATTAATTTATTTACTCAGAGAATGTGTCACAATAAAGGCGACTAGTGATGCCACCAATAAACTTAGGTGGACCTGTAAATACCAAATGGACATGCCTTCTACATTCGATAATATATCAAATGAGGACGAAACCGATGTACTGGATGAATTGCCTTTACCACATCATATAACGTTTAGTCGATACCGACAAATGTAAGTATACAATGAGACAGGTGCTTATATCATGATCGTAACCTTGATTTAATCATATATCCCTAGGGTTTTCTGAAATTCTCTGTGTAAAACAATCAAATGGTTGAAAATATATGCATTAAAATATACGCCGTGAATAGACAGTTGAGAAATATCTTACACAACATCGATGTCTAACCTTATTTGAAAGGTGGCTTAACTTACGAATGCAATAATAAATAAAAATAGGCATAGACGCGTTTAAACAATCTGATTTTTTTCTGTTTAATATATCTTGACGCGTTTTTAGAAGAGCCAAATTTATAACAATCGATATTTAGAATTTTAAAAATTTATTAGATTCAAATCCGCTATGTGTAATTTTTTTAGATATTGCTACGAACTCTACATCGTTTAATGGAGTATCCATTTCAGCAAACCATTTATGACATCATGTTGACGTGAAAGAATAAAACAATGTCAACTAAGATCTCGACAGTGAACGCACTGTTAAACAAATAGGAATAACGAAGATATTAAGAGATAGATTCAATAACAGTAAAGTGGATAATTTAATACAAATCGTTCTATTTCAACATCTTCATGATATTTGTGCATTATTCTTCGCCAAACAATAGCAGCTTCCATATTAAATAGGAAGCTGATATTGTTATTATAGACTTCCTTATAGAAATGTGATAATAATAGTATAAATTAATAATAAATGAAGTAAAACAAGGTTATATCTTAAGCAATCATTCTTTGCGTCAGAAGTGATAAGAAATTATGTAATTAAATGATACGCAGTTTAAATAATCACTAATCAAATTATTAAACGGAGCAAAACAATCGACGGTTGCACGTACTGATGCGCTTCGAGCTCCCAGGATGATCTATACGAATGTGTAAACCTGCAGTAGTAGAGTTAACTAATACTATGGTGCTTAGGCGGTACACGGTTTCAACACAATGGGTTTTAAGATATGCTATGTTCCACCGCAATTGATAAAATTTGAACTAATCTGTTACTAGGCGCGCAACACCTAATACGTAATTGCATATACACTAGTTCTCCGCAAAAAACAGTATCTACCAGTATGATCATCAGAGCACGATGATAAAGTGAAGAACTAGAATCAAACCGCCACGCATACATGCTTTATCCACACAGCTCAAGGACCTAAGACATAAACAAAGATGAACGGTGACTTATTTATTCAAACAAAGTTTACATACTATAGATAGCTATATTTTTTTCAATTTTTAGTATGTGAATTTTATTTAAATCATTGTTATTGTCACCTGCGCATCCAACGATTGCTTACGTTAACTACTTATATGAACATGACGAAAACTGTAATACATTTATAGTCGTAATAGTACAATTAAATGTGGATAAATACACAACACTGGACAGTCAGATTTTGGAGAAGGTTTACATTCATTAAATGACTTTCAAACGGCCAATGCATGTGTATTTCGCATCCGAATAGCCATTTTTTATTTTATTTTCTTGGTAAATACTTCAGTTGCCGCGATCACTTTAAAGAAGAAGTTTTCCTAAAATTCGTTCAGCGGGTAAGCTTAACTGGTTGTTTTTAATTGTACCACGTCTGATTTGTAATTAAATTACATATTGCAAGCAAGCAAGCTATCTTTATTCCATACTGCATTTCTAAAAGTACTATATGAAGATCTAGATAATTTAGTTATACTAAAGTCTAGTGAAAAATTATTAATCTGCTGGTGTTTTACAAAAACTTTTTCCAATAAATGTTTGCTTAAAAATTCTTTATATTTCTCGACTTGTAATACTATTGAATTTCTGGCTTAACAGGTAAATATTACTGTTGTTTAATGACAGTAGTATGAATATATATATATATATATATATATATATATATATATATATATATATATATATATATATTTAAATGCCATGCGACTGGTTAAATGCAATGGGATTGGTGTTTACTTGAAGCTCGCAAAGTTGAATAAATTAAAGAAATGTCAAATTATCACCTGCGACTAATTATTGTTTAATTGTATTGCCTATATGTATGTGTGTGTGTGTGTGTGTGTGTGGCGAAAGTTGCAAAAAAGTTCGTGACTGCATGGAAATCGTGCATCCGACATTTCCAGTCAAGTACAATGTATGCAAGACTACTAGAGGTGAGAGCCGCACATCTAATTTTGCTTTCCATATATATGCGTTGCAATTTGATATTCGTTAGTCTATTTTCTGTCGTACTCCGGTGATGATCACGGAAGGTCGAAACGCGTCAGTACGTGTGACTGAGAGTAGTTTTGCTATGCAGGTCGACGACTGGTTTAAAACCATGTGATTGGTGCTAACTTCATGCATGCAAATTTGACTTAAAAATATATCATTATTTGCTGATAAGGAATAAAACCACACATTGCATAATTGAAGGCAAATGTATTTTTTGAATAATCTTGCAAAGACCTTGACAATTTAGCTTTGTTTAAGCTTAATTACACAATAACCGAAAATTTATTTTTGGTGTAATTGGTTTTCTATATAAATGAAGGAAAGTTAGTTGAGGTTGCATTATACGTCACATGTAAGAATCGTTTGAGATTTGTATTTGTGAGCTGTTAAATGTGTGTTTATGTCGCTTGATTTCTATTTTTTATTGACATCCGGTCATTGTTGTGGTTGCTGGTTGCCTGCGGGCTAGGAAAAAAGTTTGTAGATGGGTATATCGTGCAAATGTTTCTGCTTTGCTGTTTAGTTTGCTTCTATATCGTCCGAATGTGCACGCTTGATGGTGAATGTAGAGCTTATGTTTGTTACCAAGCCTGTAGTACTTTCTTCGTTCGCGGAATATCTTTTTCTTGTCTGTTCTCTTGTTCGGCTGCCTTTACTTTTGCCTTTCTTGGTGCTAATATTACATTTTGTAATCTTTGTACATATTGAGCTCTATTGCTTGCTGATTTCCAAAATTCGCGATCAGTCAATCGATATATTGTGATGAAGAAACATGAGCATTCAGCAGGAGTCTTTTTTTGTTAGATATAAAATTCTTAATAAATGTTTAAGAATTTGACTGACCTCGCTTTGTAAAGAATTGAGACGTTCTCTGTTTTCACTTGAAGCCTCTTTCGATTTTATGATCAGTAACTGTTGCTATGGCGGATGGTGTTACTTCTCCCAGGATTAATCTTTGTAGCAGGGGTTGAGTGATTATTTTGCTTAGTTGTTTGTTGGTTCTTTCAATGTATGTGCTACGCCAAAGATCAATTGCCTTCTTTCTCAAAATCTCTTGTTCGCAATTTGTAACAATGTATGTGGTCTAGCACTTAAAAGCAATTTGTCAATAGAATCTATCAACATCTGCCGAAAAAGTTAATCCAGAGATGAGTAAAACCATCCGCCAAAGCAGCAATTACTGACGATAGAATCCAAAAAGGGGAACTAAACTTTAACTATTTTTTACAAAGTGAGGTCAAACAAATTTTTAAACATTTATGGAACACTGCATATCATACATCACAAAACTTCTGCCGAATACTCAAGTCCATTTAGCACAATACAGCGATTGACTTGCCGCGAAAAGGGGAAATCAGTACCTAGATTTAGCCAACAAAAGATCTAAATCTGTAAAAAAAAGGTCATAGAATGTAATATTAGCACCATAAGAGGTAAAACCAAAAGAAGACGAACAAAAAACAGGCAAGAAACAGATGTAAGTATGTATTAGGTGTTGCGAACCTAGTAGCAAATTATTTCAGTTGTGACCAGAAGGATAAACCAAAGGCAGCATGAACGGAAAGTATAATCTCATGCACATTCGTTTCGTGCTTACTGGCGACTCATCAGTAGGAGCCGGTATTACGCCCTTTAACCACTTTATATTTGGTAGAAGAATGTGGAATAATAGGATGGTACAATCTTCTAGACGAATGTGTAAACCTGTAATAGTGAAGCTAACATAATCTAAAGTCAACGACAATGCGACTTCCATGCTACCTCACACTATATAATATATATACCGAGTCTGTAAAGGATACTAACACTATGGCTATTGTGTTGGTAACCGATACCAACATTATTTTACCGAAAAGGTACATGGTACTAACACTATGGATTCCGAGTCGAAACATGGTACCAACATGATGGATATCAATTTATGCTATAGTTCACCGAAATTGAGAATTACAACAATTTCAGAACACCTGTTAGTCCAGTAAATCCATACACTCTGGCCTTGATCGATATCAGTTATCACATTTCGCGGTGAGCATGACATCATTCAATTCAATATATTACAGTTAAATACTGTTTGTTGCGAAGAACTAATGTATATGCAAGTATGTATTAGGTTTTGCGAACCTAGTAACAAATTAGTTCAGTTGTGACCAGAAGGATAAACCAAAGGCAGCATAAATGGAAAATATAATCTCATGCACATTCGTTTCGTGCTTACTGGCGACTCATCAGTAGGAGCCGGTATTACGCCCTTAACCACTATTTATTTGGGTGAGGTATGTGGAATAATAGGACAGTAATCTCCTAGACGAATGTGTAAACCTGCAATAGTGAAGCTAACATCATCTAAAGTCAACGACAATGCGACTTCAACGCTAACTCACACTATATAATATATATCCCGAGTCTGTAAAGGATACTAACACTATGGCTATTGTGTTGGTAACCGATACCAACATTATTGTACCGAAAAGGTACATGGTACTAACACTATGGTTTCGTGAGTGGGTACATGATACCAACCTGATGGATACCAATTTATGTTAAAATTCACCGAAAGTGAGAATAACAACCATTTCTGAACACCTGCTACTCCAGTAAATCCAGACACTCTGGCCTTGATCGATATCAGTTATCATATTTCGCGGTGAGCATGACATCATTCAATTCAATATATTACTTAAATACTGTTTTGTTGCGAAGATCCTAATATATATGCAAGTATGTATTAGGTGTTGCGAACCTAGTAGCAAATTATTTCAGTTGTGACCAGAAGGATAAACCAAAGGCAGCATGAACGGAAAGTATAATCTCATGCACATTCGTTTCGTGCTTACTGGCGACTCATCAGTAGGAGCCGGTATTACGCCCTTTAACCACTTTATATTTGGTAGAAGAATGTGGAATAATAGGACGGTACAAACTTCTAGACGAATGTGTAAACCTGTAATAGTGAAGCTAACATAATCTAAAGTCAACGACAATGCGACTTCCATGCTACCTCACACTATATAATATATATACCGAGTCTGTAAAGGATACTAACACTATGGCTATTGTGTTGGTAACCGATACCAACATTATTGTACCGAAAAGGTACATGGTACTAACACTATGGTTCCGAGTCGAAACATGGTACCAACATGATGGATATCAATTTATGCTATAGTTCACCGAAATTGAGAATTACAACAATTTCAGAACACCTGTTAGTCCAGTAAATCCATACACTCTGGCCTTGATCGATATCAGTTATCACATTTCGCGGTGAGCATGACATCATTCAATTCAATATATTACAGTTAAATACTGTTTGTTGCGAAGAACTAATGTATATGCAAGTATGTATTAGGTTTTGCGAACCTAGTAACAAATTAGTTCAGTTGTGACCAGAAGGATAAACCAAAGGCAGCATGAACGGAAAATATAATCTCATGCACATTCGTTTCGTGCTTACTGGCGACTCATCAGTAGGAGCCGGTATTACGCCCTTTAACCACTAAATATTTGGTCGAAGAATGTGGGATAATATAATATAATATAATATATATATAATATAATATACATTCATTATATAGCCCGTGGTTAGCGTTGAAAGTCGCATTGTCGTAGACTTTTATATGATGTTAGCTACACTATTGCAGGTTACACATTCGTCTAGAAGATTGTACCGTCCTATTATCCCACATTCTTCGACCAAATAGTTAGTGGTTAAAGGGCGGCATACCGGCTCCTACTGATGAGTCGCCAATAAGCACGAAACGAATGTGCATGAGATTATACTTTCCGTTCATGCTGCCTTTGGTTTACTCTTCTGGTCACAACTGAACTAATTTGTTACTAGGTTCGCAACACCTAATACAGACTTGCATATATATTAGTTCTTCGCAAAAAACAGTATTCTACTGTTATATAAAGAAACAGGTGTTCTGCAAAGTAAGAATATACTACATACTTATAAAGAAACAGAAACTGTACAGTCATCACAAAGTGAGCACATCCGGTCAATACAGAAGCAAAAAAAACAACAGAGCAGAAATAACTGCACCAGAGGCCAATCTACAAAATTATCTCGAACAGACAATATGCCTAGCCAACGTGGGCAACTAGAAAAGGCTAAACGAATGGCCAGATATCATACAATTAGAAAATAAGCGACCTAAACAAAAACATATAATAACTCTCCAATACCAATATAAAACGGTCCATACAAGTGACATTTCTGATTTTGCTTTATGTAGAATTGAGAAGTTAGTTAAATTGACCGGGTGCCCCGTTTTCAATATATGATCGAAAATAGGTTATTCTCCTGACAGTGCCAAGCCTTTTTAATCAATTTCCGCGGTAAATGTTGCAGGATTCGGTTAATCAATTGCTTCTTCGAACATCCATTATATGTGCTACCACACATACATGAGAATTTGTAGACTGAATGATTTGGAGAGAATTGGCAATTGATCGTTGGCATCAAACCTCATGATTTTCTGTGTGCTAAATGTGATATTAACTCTAACACTGGGAAAATTCTCCTTAGTTATTCTATTAAGCAGCCGTGCAATTCTTGAGGTCGGTACGTCGCCTCTAAATGGTAAGTTAGGCAAGCCTGCTTGAATCGAAATTCAAACAAGACATCAACAAATTCATTACAACAGCAGTGTACCAAAATCCCAAAGCCTTTGGACAGCGCTTCACTAAACAACTACCCATATCATCTAAATATAGTAAATCAACAGGAGATTATAGAACCACGCAAAGTTTCAAGAGTTATCTGAAAATAATTATTACTTAGTGAACAAATATAATGAAGTTTCGCATTGAGACAGTTCGTACCTTAAAATAACCAATATTTATGAAACGCAAATTTTTATCGATTATATTAAAGTAAATAAATCGAATAACTTTTAAACTAACTCAATTTGTTATAAACACCTGATTCATTAAGTACGTACCTTTTTCAGTATAAACAATGAATTATATAGTGTAGAAAATACAATTCATCCCGTAGACCGGTTTCGTACTTATTGGGAACTTATTACGTACTGACCAGAATTTACCGCAGATAGGGCTCGAACTTGAGAAGGCACGTCTGCTTCGGAATCTCGTACTCTATCCCCTGAGCCACCCTGCCGAACACAAAACAAAAATTTTCAGTTACATCCTAACTAATGTAACTCGGTTAGTCATATGGCATTCATTTAGACCCAAAGTTCCACATAACAGTAGTAGCAGGATGACTCAGTGGTTAGAGCACTAAATTCCGAAGCAAATGTGCCCAGGTTCCGGCCCTGTCCACAGCAAATTCTGGCCAGTACGTGATGAGTTCCCAATAAGGACAAAACCGGTCTACTGGATGAATTGCCTATTCTACACTATGCAATTCTTAGTTTATACTGAAAAATGTAGGTAATTAATGGGTCAGGTGTTTATACCAAGATCGCAACCTTGATTATAATAATTGTTATCGCCGCCCGCGCAACCAAGGTTCGTTTAAATTAATTTGCGTTTTATTATCAGAAATTTTAAATTTTGGCAATGATTGAGAAACAAGATTAAACGTAAAAATCAACATATTTCACGCAAGCATGAAATAAAATAGAAATAACAAATTTTCAGCAATTAACAAAGCAAATTTTAAAAATTAATGCAACTCTAAAAGAAGTTAGAAAATACAACGTTCGAATCCAAATATTTAAAATGTATATTCACATTACCTTTAATATTACGAGACATCAATAAAAAAATAACATAAAACCAGCATCATACCTTATGTTTTTTTCTACATGACGGAAAGTTAATAGCAGAACTATAAATTTAATCAGCAGAAGCATAACAGGCATTGAACCAGTATATTTGAAAAATATCATGAAAGTAGCTTCATAACCTTAAGCTCCACTGACCATACTTGACAATGAGCTAAATTCTATCGTACCAAAATTGTTTACAATAAAAGAGCACACAATAAATAATTATAAGATAATCAGATGAGTGAATAAGACGAATATATATATATATATATATATATATATATATATATATATACATACAAAATAATCGAACATCAACAGTTATAAACCATTACTTCAATGCCGCATAACCATGAGAATAAAATTTTATGAGATACGAGAACCGTTTCTATCTCATTTTCCCCTCAAGAATCAACAAATTAATATATATATATATATATATAAATATATCGCTACCAGTTTCATCATTATTTAAAATATGAAAACAAAACCTTTATTACATGGAATAACACTTATTAATAAATCTTATTTCTACCAGTATCTACAGCCATTACTCTGGATTCGTTAGTATATTCGTTCATCCAATCCCAACTGTACATTTGTCGTAACCAATCCCTCTCTTCGTATTTATAAATTCTTTAAATCAAGTTTGCGAGCTTGAAGTAAACACCAATCCCATTGTATTTAACCAGTCGTCGAACAACATAACAAAACTACCGCCAGCCGCAACGCACTGACGCGTTTCGACCTTCCATGATCATCATCAGAGTACGACGGCAAACTGACAATCGAGGATCAAACCGCAATGAATATATATGGAAATCAAATTTAGATATGCAATTCTCACCTCTAGCAGTCTAGCATACATTGAACTTGACTGGAAATTTCGGCTGCACAATTTCTATGCAGTCACAAACCTTAACTGTTTGCAGCTTTCGCCACATATACATATATAGGCAATACAATTTAACAATAATTGATTGCGCGGGTGGTGGTAACAATTCTTTAATGTATGCGAGACTGCTAGAGGTTAGAGCCGCATATCTAAATTTGATTTCCATATATATTCAATGCGGTTTGATCCTCGATAGTCAGTTTGCCGTCGTACTCTGATGATGATCATGGAAGGTCGAAACGCGTCAGTGCGTTGCAGCTGGCGGTAGTTTTGTTATGTTGTTCGACGACTGGTTAAATACAATGGGATTGGTGTTTACTTCAAGCACGCAAACTTGATTTAAAGAATTGTTACCACCACCCGCGCAATCAATTATTGTTAAATTGTATTGCCTATATATGTTTATGTGGCGAAAGCTGCAAACAGTTAATGTTCGTGACTGCATAGAAATTGTGCAGCCGACATTTCCAGTCAAGTTCAATGTATGCGAGACTGCTAGAGGTGAGAGCCGCATATCTAAATTTGATTTCCATATATATTCAATGCGGTTTGATCCTCGATAGTCAGTTTGCCGTCGTACTCTGATGATGATCATGGAAGGTCGAAACGCGTCAGTGCGTTGCGGCTGGCGGTAGTTTTGTTATGTTGTTCGTCGACTGGTTAAATACAATGGGATTGGTGTTTACTTCAAGCTCGCAAACTTGGTTTAAAGAATTGTTACGATCACCCGCGCAATTAATTATTGTAAAAAAGGTATTTATAAAATAAATGTATGGTAAGATAGCACATGAAATTTGCAAACTTGATCGGTTTATTAATTATATTAATTATTTTAACTCCGACTCGTTCGAAATTAGCGTTCCACATTCTAAGTATTGATAAAATTTCAGAAGTTAGAACTGATGAGGGTTACAAGAATTTTTCAAGGTTCCATTAACTGGTCAAGAAGAAACGTTTAGTTGTGAATAAGATAATTACCATGAATATTTGTAGCTCTGATCATACACAAGGATAGTGGAAATGCGCTGAGCCTTTCAATAAACGCAGATTTTACAAATCTGCATGAATGTTAACTTTGAATAAAAGCATGTTTCACCAGCAGATAATTATTTCTAACTCACAACGGAGATAAATTGGAATAACTTTTGGCTGATTTCTATTGGAGCACTTCTCCCATACTACTACAAGCCGAGCTAGCAGGATTAGACTAAATTAAATTTCCAGCAAATTTGTGCGTGAAACGTGCCAACATATATGTCCGAGAACATTTAAAGTCACTTAAGACTTTATTCAAGGAACCGAAAGACGCCACCAAGCGCAATGCCTTCGCAAAGAATGAAGATAGCGCTACTTAAATATATAATATTTTCTACACAGCTGTCCAAGAGTCGCTCGCATTGAACTTAGTGTTTGTCACTCAAATGAGATTCTGCGGCACATACACGCTCAGCTTCGGTACTTATGCCACCTATAACCAAGAAAATAGATGAGCCTCTCGTCCTTGTTAGTAGAAAATTTGGATAGGAATAGATAGAAACCTTTCTATCGTCTGTATTGCAGTGTACGCAGATATAACGAAAAGGAAACTTCCACGAATATATTTCGGTACTATAATGTTGGTATCCTTTACTGACTACCTATATATATATATATATATATATATATATATATATATATATATATATATATATATATATATATATATATATATATATATATATATATATATATCATATGAGTTAGCGTTAAAGTCACATTGTCCACCTTATATGATGTTAGCATCACTACTGCAAGTTTCCACATTCGAATAGGAGACTGTACCGTCCTCTTTTCCCACATTCCTTAACCAAATATATAGTGGGTAAAAGGCGTAATACCGGCCTCTACTGAGTCGCCAGTACGCACGAAACGAACGTGCACAAGATTATACTTTCCGTTCATGCTGTCTTTGGTTTATCCTCCTGGTCATAATTAAACTTATTTGTTACTAGGCGCGCAACACCTAATACATAATTGCATATATAATAGTTCTCCGCAACAAATTGTATTAACAGTGAATAGTTGTCTGTAATTCATCTTATTCTTTCCGCTAACAGAACAGCATCGACAGAATATTGGATTGATGCCAAATCATGAGAGCATAGCATAAATTTGAAATCAACCACAAAGTTATACAAACTGGAAGCCATGACAGAAATAAGTTGCAAAATAATTAAATCTACTGTATCATGGAATCTTCATATTGCAAAAATTCTAAATAACAGCTACGAAGTAAAGCAGGAATCAGAGTTTTGGTCCAGATCCATACAGATAATTTCAAATATCACGAGCATATATCTCATGCACGTATACATTTTAAATTGCTTCATACGGACATTAATTACTGTTACTTTCAACACAAAAGCTCAACTAGCCATCCTCATTCTTTCAAAACAAAACAGAAAATATGCATAACGGCTATATTGTGTTCCTTCACACATTAAATTAAACTGAAACAAATTGCGTGAACTTTCTAAAATTTAAGCAAAGATTATGCTGACTTGTAAATCTAATCGTAGAGTGGCTGGTGCACGATTCGCCTGCTTGTTCAACCGATGCATATTGAAGGAAGCCATGCGCATATGCACCAGCTGCAGCGAATGATAGGCGAAAGGAGGTTAATGGTACTGTCGCGATTTTACTGCACTTGGACACACGGAATTATATGAACGGCGGATATAAAATCTCCTATTACAGTTCTCCAGAATAAGCTATCTCTTGACTTTTGGAATTCGAGTTCTCATTTTTGAGCCAGTAAATTATTCAAGGATGGCAAACAGTACTAGCGCGGTGTTCACACTGCTTGCCTGCAGGGAACCAAAATTACCATGAGTAATCTACAATTGATAAAATTTGCTTTAGAAAGCCTAAAATGCCATTACTCACATTTACCTAAGCGATCTTGAACTGGACGAAAACGTCATTACATGACAAGATGTCTCGTATAGTCAATCTGTTTCTGGGTGTTGTTAACGTGTAAGCGATAATTCCCAACTATTATACATAAATACGAATGAATTATTTAAAAAGCTTATCAGATGTGTATAATCAATTTGGGCGGCGTTAGAATATTGTGCTTTTTCGGTGATTTCAACGACGAGCTACGTCAAGACTGCGTGGATAACACGGTGGACGTACGATGTTCACTTATCGTAATGACAACCAAATATTATGCCTCGCAGTTACCTTAAATGTGGTTGTGGTGATCTACAAAAAAAGCATCACTGATGGCAATTTCTAAAGAGTGTAACGATGTAAAGCATATAAATAGGACGGTGACATGTTTTTACAACAAAACAGCGAACAAGTATTGCGCATGTTTTATCAATTCATACGATAATTGCTAATAATTGAATGGAAAGTCCATCCCAAATAAGCGGGACAGTGCATTTGCGGTGCCGACCTGCAAAAAGATAACATTAATACAGTAGTGATCTATCGTCGTATGAGTTTTCACTTTGCTGAATCGAAGGTAATCTAACCAACTAAGCAAACTAAGGCAGAGTTCCAACCGGTAAAGGAATGTGTGGACCAACTTTATGCACGCCGCACCATCAAAATGAGCTACTGGAATAAGAGATCCATTATATTTGCCATCATAGACCACTTAGTTAATTTGAATATTTGGTACGTAAGATGCTATTGCAAGCAACGCTTAATTATTTTGTTCTCGCCAAAGATGTTCGACTACACGAAGCCCATTTTGCTGACTTATCAGTTTATCTGCAATAACAGCTGCATATTTTAATATTGACTCAGATGTGGCATTGCCCTTACTTTGTTCCATTTTGTTGTCAATGTGGTAAAGGTTGCGATACATGCAAGGCTATCACTGCGGAATAGGTAGAGGTGTCTAGCCTGCTGAACTAGAATGCACTGACGTTGTTGCCTTGTTAACAGGTAAAGAAGACAGGCATTTACTTTTTAAATGAAATCTCCATCTGGTATAAAGTAAATTTTGGAACTCAAAAACTATCATAATGATAATATTTATCAGAAGCCTAGGATTGAGCTGCGCAACGCACTGAAAATATTCGTCAACGAATTGGTCTCCCTGAACTTCCTGGCTAAAACAAAGGAATGGCTTTTTCCGAAAGTTTAAGACGTAGTAGCCTCGCCACATCTGCCTTCGGCAACACAAGAATACCACATTAAACCGCTCCTTTAACGATATAATCCGAACACTACAAGCCGATTATACTTTATTCAACTGAGATGTTGGAGATGACGGACTACAGATGCCATCAAATGGACAGCTTTGTGAGCAGATGCCTTTGGTATGATTGGTCTATGCTTCAATCAACTCAGTGCAGAAATATTAGCCAAGAGTTTAGTTTCTATTCAGGAACTACTTTTTGCACGATCAACAATCAATTTCGTTATTGAACGTCGATTGTAATGATTATGGAAATGCTTGAGAAGGCCACTTACGCACTCTGCTTAACTGTCTACCAAGGGCATCGCCGATAGATCAACAATCATATGGCCGAATATTATTAGTCAAGATATTAATTGCTTGATTAAACTGCACCGTTTTCCCATCTAGCAACGCACAGTCTCGTAAAAGTATTCTCTTCTGGAACCCGTAGTGCGGAAGATGTAGTTCTCCTGTTATAAACGTATATACACATTTGTGTCTATTATCTGCAGCGTAGTTTTTTACTTATGTTCTATTAAATTATACCACTAAGAAACTTTGTCCGAATGTCAAAAAGCCTCAATACATGCTAAATTTGAGTGACCTTAAAATATTTATGGCTGTACCATATTAATGTATAGTTAACGTATAATGGCAAGCAAATAATGCACAACATTAAATTATAAATCAAATTAATTTTATAGTAGACTTAAAAAAGGAAAAGAGATTAATTCTCGTGCCTGAAAAACATATAATAAGGAAACCTTGCGTGGAATTTTTTGATTTTATAAAATTAAATAAAACACCAAATCCATTATATTTATTTCGGCACTTCATAAAGTGACAAATGCAATTCATCCAGTAGACCAGTTTGTCCTTATTTAGAACACTTCAAGGCGATAAATCCCAACACTTATTAGATCAGTATGGTGTTCCTGTAAGCAAGATTGCTCTGTTCGGTTGGAACAATTTTACTCTTCTTACCAAAGTCCTTAACAGATGTCTGGAAATTGCCTCTTCACCTACAGAATGGCCTAAGTCTAAGATATTTGCTTTCCCACAAAGCAGCACTCCGCTTATCTCCTACTTCGAGGATTTCCGTCAAATTTCTGACTTTCACAAAAGTTTTCGACGGGATTCCATATAACGAAATTTACCTTTCATCAAGTCGAGATAATTTCGAACTTCTTGACGATCAACATGGTTTTCTGAATGGGCAATCCACTTCCGCTATATTAACTAGCGCCATAAACGACTGCTACCTCTCCATATATGTATTTGTCATATTTTTAATATTTTGATTTTTACATTTTTCTTCATGTGCACTGACAGTTTGCCCTTCGATCTAGTAGATCGCTTGGCTCCACAGAAAGTTTGAGCCTGACGACCTAGAAACCCTTCTTGTTAGTACTGAAATACGTTATATAACCGTAATTATAGCCATCTCTGCATGCATACATATAAAAAAATATGCGTAAATTCATAAAATATGGTAATCTTCTGCACAGTGGTTTCTAAAAGTGTCAGTAATGGAGAATAAATAAGGCCTTTCCACTAAACCTGTAGCCATAGAAATTCCGGCCAGACGACCGGCGGGCTCAAGTTATTCAACCCGGGATTGGTAGCATGAACCTTGATGGGTCAAAACGGGACAGCCATCTTCCCGTTTCATGTGCAGCCTCGAGTTTGGTCTAGCTGCGCTGGATCTTTTTTTGCTAAATGTGTAGTGCGAAATGAGAGCAAGCGTTCCAGGCGTGAAGGGCAAGTTTCGGCTGCTGCAGGAAACTTTGGCCACTGGCACCTGGGAAGATAGTGCTCATCAGCCTAGGTTGGCAGACTATTTAGGAACAGGAAAACTCCTAATACAAACCATCACTAGGAATGGGCGACCTAGTGTTCATTTACAGCCCACATGTAACTATTAACGATACGAATTACAGTGGATCGCATGCTGCACTGCCCGTCGCGCAGAATAAAAAGTGTCGCTATCTATTCTGCTGAGCCGCGCACGGCTGGTAAGCGAAAACGGGCTACTGCAGGCAACTTCATCTCCAGATCCTGCCTCCTTTTCTTCCCTCTTACTTTTCTCAATCTTAACTTAATAACACTATGTTAGATATGCTATGAGTATGACGTTGATATAGATCGTATCACTGAGCCCAATGTCAGGATTGCCACATCCTCGGAAATGGTTCAAGTGGACGACCGTTCATTAAACCTGGGTTAGGTTTTGACGTCAAAACATGTACTGTGCGAACATTCAAACAACTTGGACACCAAGAAGCCCTTGCACAAGTACGGTGGAGAAGTTCGAACTCGACGTGTTGCGTATCTGAAGCCAGAATACTGGATCCTACATGCATTACAGAACTGGTTGGACCATCCCTATCTACGCGTTATTGTCTTCGAACATGTGGTTCCACAGAGCTCTCTCAAGCCGGCAAATGAGCATTGGCATTGTCCTTAGCGCACGAGCTAAAGATTGCTTAATTGATTGGATCCCTTTAAATAGTCGACAGTGTGCGGCACGTTTAAATACATCTACTAAAATTAGAGGGTAAAACCATTATCAATGTTGTCTTTCGACGTATCTGCATATACTCCTACCGATTGCAGCTCAGACGAAAGCAATGCGGCTTTATATTCCGAGTTATGCTTCTTACGAAAGAGAGCACGAAGTTCAGATAAAGTCCTGGTTATGGGTGGCATGAATACTCAAGTTGGGCGCTTAAGTAACGCAGAATTTCATTTAGGTGGAAGATGCACTGTTAGGCTCGACGCGCAACGATAATGGTGAACGGCTTTTGGATAGCTGCGCGGAGCATGGTATATATTTAAGAAGTACAAACTTCAGACGTGGTGTTAGACGTTGCGCTACATGGCGACCTCGAGCACCCGGATAACGGTGGACTCAAATAGATCACATGTAGCAATTCGTTATAGATGGCGTGGTTGCATCCAGGATTTTCATACTTTTTGGAACACTTGTGCCGACTCGGACCATGCCCTTATCTATTGTAGATTTGCACTAAAATTTTCCGGGAAAATAAATAAGAATAAACCCAAAATTGATGTAGGTAAATTCAAACAACCGTCCTACTGATAATAATATTAAGATATTCTAGAGTCTAATAAAATTGTTCTGGATGGCGCAAATCCGAATTTACTTTGGTCCAAGATAAAATCCACTATAAACAATGCAGGTACTACTGTATGTGGCATTGCAGGCTCCCGTAGAAGTAATCACTGGCTCTCTGTAAAATCTATGGAGATACTCGTAACAAGGCGCCAAATTCCACCTGGCTCGTCTCATAATAATACCCGTCGCAATATAAGACGCCAACTTAAGCGCAGTCTAAAAGTGGATCTCGAAAAATTTTGGACCACAAAGGCTGCAGAAATAGAAGCTTTCGCGTCAGGTAATAGTCACTGTTTGTTCTAACTTATTTGAGCAACAGGTCCGAAAAAAAAGTTAGTACAACTGTAAATAATAGCAACAACCATTTAATAACCGATAAAATAAGTCGTCATAATAGGTGGGCTGAACACTTCAAAGGTCAATTTTCTTGGGCATCCGCGTCAGTTCCGATTCCCGAAAGCATGTCTGAATAAACAGTGTGGAATGTTAGTCTCGAAGAACCATTAGTGTTAGAAGTAAGCGATGCAATCCTAACTCTTAAACGCCGCAAAGCCGCAGGTCCCGATGATTTGTTTCCAGGATTATTTAAGAATGGTAGCGATATAATTTCAGGAGCGTTGTCCAAACTTTTTCTTACTATTTGGAATAAGGAATCCGTACCACTTGATTGGAATGAGTCGACAATAATTACCTATCTTCCAGAAGGCAATCATAATTCGTTCCATAACCACCGTGGTAGAAACTTGACTTCGGTCGTGTCTAGGTTATTTGCTTCTATTACCCTACGTCGTCTTAGCGCTTCACGTGAATCACATACATAGAGAAGAACAGGCCGGATGCCGCGCGGGACGCGGTTGTATAGATCAAATTCTTACGATAAGGCCAGTTCTTGAACAGCGACATGTATATGGCCGTCCCACAATAGCCGTACTTGATAGACTTCAAGGATGAACATTTGATTCGGTGGATCGCAACGTTTTATTCCATATTCTGTCGAAAAGCGTGCTGTGCCCTGACAAATTTGTTAGTAAATTATACGCGCTCTCTACAAAAATACTTCTGGTCGCGTTAAGGTCTACAATTTGAATAACTTACAACTTTAAAACCAGCAGTTTTGTTCGTCAAGGCTGTCCACTTTCTCCCATTTTGTTTAATTATGTAATCGATGTTATTTTTAACAATATTCTTCCACATGTTCAGGATGCAGATGTTAGTTCTCCCGGGCGTTATACTAGTCGATCTTGACTATACAGCCGCTATCGTATTATTATTATTATTATTATTCAACAATGGATATTCTGCTCAGGCTACTTTGAATAGATTAACTAGCATTGCTCCGTCTTTAGGTATGCAATTCGAACCCTTTAAATGTAAGATACTTATACAGGATCACCCACCACTCACTCTAACACTGCGACTGTAGAATTAAGATCTCCGCATAGTTAACAGGTTCCAAACCTTGGGAGCTCTATCAGTATGTCTGACGAGGTGAGTATGAGAATCGCGAAAGCTAAAGTAGCTTTCTCGAACCTTCCTCTGTTATGGAAACAAAAACATTTCACTCTGACTTAAAGGTTATGTTTACAATGTATCTGTATTCGCAGTTTTAATATACGCTAGTGAGATTTGGCCATTAGAGTTGACGATTTTAGACGCTTACAAACATTTGACTATCGTTGTTTAGGAAGCACAGCACATGATGGTTACCAACAACGAATAACCAACGCTGGCATACGTAGATATCTTTTTGGATCTGCCACCAAGTGCTCTTCGTTAGAAAAACAAATAATGCTTCATTAACTTCGTCGGTTTAGTTTTGCGTATGCCATCAATTCGATTGCGTAGTAGAGCTGTTTTTTCATCCAGCGCCAGAGTGGCGCAAGAAAAAAGATTGACAGATTTTGAATGCGCTTTATCCCTCGTTAATGGAAGCTTGTGTATGTCCTGTACATTTTCAACAAGCATTTACATCAATATAGATGACATTGTTAATCTGTTTCATCAAATTTTATTTATTCACCGCTCCTTTCATGCTAAACCAAATATTTTAATCCAAATTGTGCTTTTTAAAAGGCATTTCTTTTATAAATCATTGTGAACGGATATATGCAATTATTTGCCTAAGGACCGAAGGGTTCAGCTCATATCCCGTCAGTTACCTTAATAATTACGATTGCCTTTTTAAAGTAAATTGTCTAACTCCGTACAAGCATTGGGCTAGATTTTCTCATATAATATAGTACTAAATATATTAGTCAATGATTATTGCTGTTGCCTTGCCCAAATGCTGACTTGGACATAATTTTGTTGTGTAGAGGTTTATTCTGCCTCACTTATGTAAGTTAGCTTGATAAATATACTTAAACTAGGTACTCTCTGATATGTTTGTTTATTTGTACACACATTTATATTAACACCGTTCGTATACTAACATGTTTTGTTTTGTCTTTTAGCATGTATATCTGCATTATATGATGAATAAAGCCTAATATTTTAGGCAACTCTTTCTTCTGATTTGTCTAATCATTCTGCCCGATTGCTGTGCTTGTTACTTTGATTCAGAACAATTTATTCATCATATAACCCAATCATGGAACGCCTTATTCGACCTGAAAGATTGGATGTTGAACCTAGTGCACCAGATGCAGCAAAACAATGGAATCATTGGTATCGTACATTCTGTGGCCTCCTGAAAGCGGTCGAATCCATGAATCCGGATAAATTGGACACTCTTATTTCCTACGTCTCTCCTAACGTATATGAACACATCGTTGATTGTGATACTTATGATCATGCTATCAAAACTCTAATGAATCTCTATGTCAGACCGAAAAATGAAGTCTTTGTTCGTCATATACTCGCGACTACTAAACAAGAAAATGGACAAACATTGGATCAATTTGTTCAGATTCTGAAATCGTTAGCTAGGGAATGCAATTTCAAACCAACTACGGCCGAGGAAAATCGAGACGATGCTCTGCGCGATGCCTTCATTAATGGAATCCAGTCCAATTCAATCAGACAACGTCTCTTAGAACACAACTCACTTAATTTTCAAGCGGCTTTTGATCAAGCACGTGGTCTCGAAATGGCGGAAAAGCAATCATTATCATATCAAAACTGTTTGAATTCTGCACACACTGCAACAGTTCAGCCACTCTGTCCTTCATCAACCTCCGATAAATCTACAGATAATCTTGTTGCTGCTGTTAAACAAAAATGTGACTTTTGTGGGTACGATTATCATTTAAGATGGAAATGTCCGGCCAGAAACGCCTTCTGTAAAAGTTGTGGAAACAAAGGACATTTTCAAAAGGTATGTCGCTCTAAGAATCACCGCCCAGTGGTTTCGACGCTTCATCCTACCATATCTGCAACTGTATTAGCAGCTGCTCCAGATTGTCTCACCAAATGTGTAATAAATCTAGAAGTCAATAACATAAATTGTCATGCTCTCATTGATACAGGCAGTTCCTGTAGTTATGTTTCAGAAGCCTTCGTTTTGAAAAATAATTGGAAAATTCACCCCTCTCAAGAAACAATAACCATGGCGTCTAGCTCATTTTCGAGTCATACCAAAGGTCATTGTTTTGTGTCGATTCAATACAAATCATGTGTTTATCAAAATATCAAGCTATCTATACTTTCTGATCTTTGTACTGACGTACTCCTCGGTCATGACTTCCTTGGATTGCATAAAAGTGTAAATATCTCTTTTGGTGGTCATAAATCGTCATTCACCGTCTGTTTACTGAAACCTGCATCTGTTACGTCCCCGCCTCTTTTCCACCATTTAACTGCTAACTGGAGGCCTATTGCTACGAAATCAAGAAGGTACAATCGAATGGATGAAATATTTATCCGGGATGAAATAAACAGATTAGTTTCTGATGGCATTATCGAACCTTCAACATCCCCGTGGAGAGCACAAGTTCTCGTGGTATCGAATGAGAATCACAAGAAACGTATGGTTGTGGACTACAGCCAAACAGTCAACAAATTCACACTATTAGACGCCTATCCTTTGCCGAAAATAGACCAAATGGCTGAAACCATTTCAAAATATCATATATTCAGCACTTTGGATCTCAAAAGCGCTTACCACCAGATACCTATCCAAGAACATGAAAAGGTATTTACTGCTTTCGAAGCGTGTGGACGCTTGTTTCAATTCCGTCGCATTCCCTTCGGAGTGACGAATGGTGTCTCATGTTTCCAAAGAACTATGGATCATATAATCGCACAGGAACATCTCACAGATACATTTGTCTATGTGGACAATGTGACAGTTTGCGGGAGAGATACGCTTGAACACGAAACAAATCTCAACAAATTTCTTAATGCCGCTAAAAAATATGGATTGACTTTAAATGAATCAAAGAGCATTTTCGCAGCTAAAGAAATTACTCTTCTTGGTTTTCAAATATCGAATGGAAAAATTAAACCTGATCCTGACCGATTAAAGCCTTTACAAGATCTCCCACCACCATCGAATGTGCAATCGCAACAAAGAATTGTGGGATTTTTCGCTTATTATTCGCCGTGGATCTCCAACTTCTCCGATAAAATCCACTCACTCGTTCATAATCGAACTTTTCCTTTGCCCGTCTCTGTGAAACAAAATTTTGATGATCTTAAAAAAGAATTAGCCGTAGCAACTTTAGCTTCTATTCGTTGTGATATTCCGTTTGTCGTCGAAACTGATGCTTCGGACGTAGCTATTGCTGCCACTTTGAACCAAGATGGAAGACCTGTGGCGTTTTTCTCTCGGACGTTGACGCCATCTGAAAAACATCACTCAGCTGTTGAAAAAGAAGCCTATGCCGTGGTTGAAGCTATTCGAAAATGGAGGCATTTACTTTTGGGTAATCATTTCAAACTTGTCACTGATCAAAGATCTGTTTCCTTTATTTTTGGCAATCAAAATCGAGGAAGAGTGAAGAACGATAAAATTTTGCGCTGGAAAATGGAATTATCACCTTACAGCTTCGATGTTGTCTATAGACCCGGAAAAGATAATAAAGCAGCAGATGCACTAAGTCGATCCTGTTGTGGTGCGCTTCTAAATGGACTGGATTTAAAACAAATACATGATCATCTTTGTCATCCTGGAATTTCTCGTATGCTGCACTTTGTGAAATCTCGTAATTTACCATATTCTATTGATGAAATTCGAAAAATGACCTTGAGTTGTGAAGTGTGCTCTGAAATCAAACCCAGATTTCCTTCGGCAATTCAAGGCCAATTAATCAAAGCTACCCAACCGTTTGAGCGGTTATCTATCGATTTTAAAGGACCTCTTCCTTCATCAACTCGTAATCGTTATCTACTGACGGTCATCGATGAATATTCTCGATTTCCCTTTGCATTTGCTTGTCCTGACCTTAGCAGTCACACCGTCATACTTCACCTGTGTCAAATATTCGCAATGTTTGGGATGCCTTCGTACATTCACTCAGACAGAGGTTCTTCCTTCATGTCGACCGAGGTACAAAATTTTCTTCGGGAAAAAGGTATAGCTTCGAGTAGAACGACTCCTTATAATCCCAAAGGAAATGGACAGGTAGAAAGAATGAATGGTACCTTATGGAAATCGATCCTTCTCGCTCTCAGATCAAAAAGGCTTTCAGTTGAAAACTGGGAATGCGTGCTGCTGGACGCATTACATTCAATCCGTTCATTATTGTGCACATCTACCAACGAAACCCCTCACGAGCGTCTTTTTCGACACAATAGAAGGTCGACTTTTGGTAACACACTCCCAACCTGGCTTACTGTTCCTGGCAAAGTTTTACTCAAGAAGAATGCTAGAATTTCTAAATATGACCCCTCTGTGGAAGAAGTTGAACTAATTCATTGCAATCCTAACTATGCGCATGTTCGTTTTTCTGATGGAAGAGAAGATACAGTATCTATCCGTCAATTAGCCCCGAAAGGCTCCGACGCACTGATGAATGAAGCTGGAACTAATATGGGACTCTGTGAAAATGAACCGGTTGTTGCTGATGAACAAACCTCCTATAATGACGATACCGATATTGATAATGTTAAGGCAAATGGTGAATCTACGGATAACTCAAATGCTCGTGACCTATCAGAGAATCTCGAAAACCTTATCAATCAACAACAACGTGTTCATTCTTATAATTTACGAAGTGGAAATGTTTAAATACTATGTTTTCTCAATCCTCTTTGAATTGTTACTATAACAGTCTTGTTTTGACTCTGACGCTACGCTACAAATCGCAGTGGAGGAGAATGATATGTTTGTTTATTTGTACACACATTTATATTAACACCCTTCGTATACTAACATGTTTTGTTTTGTCTTTTAGCATGTATATCTGCATTATATGATGAATAAAGCCTAATATTTTAGGCAACTCTTTCTTCTGATTTGTCTAATCATTCTGCCCGATTGCTGTGCTTGTTACTTTGATTCAGAACACTTACATCCAAATTAGGTAGTATAGGACCCACACGTCTGCCAGGATGGGTTCCTCGTGCGCATCATATTTCTTGGTTAGAAACCGTTAGCGATATGACATCGAATCGAGCTCAGTGGCGATCTTGTTGCAGATGTTTAGTAGAATCATCTTCGTAACTTCTTTTTCTTAGCTGCGAGGTTTGGCTTGTTTATGATGTGATACAATAAAGCCGCAAGGAAGCTGTATTATTGATTTTGCCTTGCCCGGATGCTAACTTGGCCATAATGGTGCTGTGGGGAGGTTTAGTTTATCTCATTTATGTGACTTATCCTGATAAATGTACTCATAGTAACTAGGTATTCCTTCTCTCTCACTAATAATTTGTCTAAAACATTATTTCTGTTGTTATCTATATATTTTTCACTCCTTATGGTTATATGGCAGTGAAACAGTAACTTTTGGCTTTGGTATGGCTGCACATGATGATGATGATGACTCCTCCATATCAAAGGACAAGAACGCAATCATATTTATTGACCTGAGATTCACTTCCTATCTATGCAAATACGTCCGCTTTATTAAGAATTCGCGTAGAATGAAGTGTCTTTAAGCTCATCAGTTTCAACATCAGAAAGCGATTCACGATTTCAAGAATCAGCAATTGCTAATCGAGACCAGTTTCCATTCGTGCTGGACTTCCTTAGGGCTCAGAATTCTGCCCTATAATTTCCAACTTAGCTCCTGCGCATATTTAGTTTTTGGATAAACATTCCAAGCTGATAAAATATACCAATGATATAGCATCAATAGTCTAGCCACTTCAATGCGTAGAAATATCCGGCTTGACGACTGGCGAGCACTGAATAGTCAGGCCGTGAGTGATGGCACGAAACGTGTCGGGTCTAATGGAATACAACCATCAGACCTTTTCAAGTGAAACCTTAAATTTGATCTAATTGCGCAGTAACACTTAGTGTTATATGGGTAGACGCGAATAGCAGGTTTTGGCTGCTAAAGTAAGTTTTGGCCAGCTAGCTTGGCTTACAATAATTCACATATTAGTAAGACGCCAACTTGAGCACGGTCTAGAAATCGATCTTGAATCATTTTGGACCAGGAAGGCCGAAGGAATGGAAAAAGCATTCGCATCATGTAATAGCCGCTGTTTGTAAAATTCGAGAAAACTAAAAGTTAGCTAAACTTTAAATGATTGTAATAACCAATTTATAACCGATAAAATAAGTTTAATTGATAGGTAGGCTGAACACTTCAAATATCAATTTTCATGGTTAACTGCGTCAATCCCGATCCACGAAAGTATTCAGGGATCATCAGTGTGGAATATTAATCTCGAACAACCATCAGAGTTAGAAATATGGAATGAAATCCTTTATCTTAAACGTCGCCAAGCTGCGGGTCCGGACGATTTGATTCCGAGTTTATTTAAGGATGTTGGCAATATAATTTCTGTAGCGTTGACTAACCTATTTCGTACTATATGGCACAGAGGAAACCGTGCTGCTTGCGTTGAATGAGCCGAGTACCATTCCTATCTTTGAAAAAGGCAATCGTAATTCGTATGATAATAATCGTAGTATAAGCTTGACCCAAGTCGTATCACTGTTATTTGCTTCGATTAACTTACGTTGTCCTAGCGCTTCGCGATTTGGGAATCGGTGCTACTCAAATATCGTCTTCCTCTGGACAAGCCTATTCTGCCATAACACCGACATCTGTTAGCTCTCCTTGTGGTGTATTATTGGCCTCATCCGTGTCTTGTACACCAAACATGCCAAGTCGCATGGGCAAGCTCCAAGAACAATCTATTGAAGAAGATCCTGAAAACCTGAGTGTCAATGGTGCCACGGACTTCAACATTTATAATTTTTTCTGCCTCAAAAACTTGTCCCGATGAAATGGCTGCTAGCACCCAGCCTTCGCCAAATCGCCAGGTCTACGCCCGATCGAGCATTCCAGCTCACATGGTGGAGAGCGCCAGTGGATGCGTGACTCCAGTTGACGTATGTGGATTTTCTCTATGGTTAGAGAGTTTGTTTGCTTAAAATGATAACTTTTCCCTTTTTAACCTGTTGCCCAGCTCAGTAGACTCACCGTCTGTTGCAAGTACTGACATGTTAGGATCTTCCTTGGTCATCAACAAAGCATGACGGAAAACTGATTAAAAGAGCTATAACTTCAATGAGTCTAAAATTTTGAAATCCTAAAATTTAGTTCGCTGTTCTATTAGTGCTCATTTGTTTAAATTTTTAGCTTTATAAAAAGTTATGCTTGTGACTGTGTAGAGACGGCAATCAATATTCCATTCAGATTTAATAGTGATTATTTGTGGTGTAGGAGCGGCATCTCAGCTTTTCATTGCAGACCAATCTCCTTTATTCAGTTTTCTGTTACGCGCTGATGATAACCAAGGAAGATAGAAACGTTTTGGCACGTGTGGCAGGATTGTGATTTGCTGGTGTTTAACTGATTAAAACAAGGAAAACTGAATAGAAACCATCCTCACTAGGAATGGACGACCTAGTGTTCTTTTACAGTCCACATATAACCATGAGCGACTTAGGGTTATATGGCAGTGAAACATTAGTCACTTTTGGCTTTTGTATGGCTCCGCCTGGTGATGAATACAAGGCTATATAAATACCATTTTTACCTTCAGGCAAGTTCTTGTACAGCGACAAGCACATAGGCGTCCCATAATATCGGTTTTTCGAGAAGTCAAAGGTTTATCCGACTCGCGATATTCTGTCGAAAGCGATATGACTACCAAATTTGTAGATATTATATGCCCTATCCACAGAAACAGATCTGGTCGCCTGAAGGTCTGCAGCTAATTAGCACAAAATTTTACTGCCAGCAGTAAAATTCGTCAAGGATATCTACTTTGTTCGTTTTTGTTTAATTTTGTGAAATATGCTCTAACGGACGACATTCTACCATACGTTCTCGATGACGAAATTTCGGCGTTCGTTGACTTGATCTTCTTCCTATTTGTTTTAATCACAAGTTAACGGTGCTTTCTTCACTCCGGAGCATTGCACGCTAGATGTTCGCAACTGAAGTCCTTAAATCGTAAAGAGGGATTCAGAATCCATATTCTTAAAGGATACCTTCTAGTCATTTTCAAATTTAGTCATATACAAGAGGCACTACTATTAGACTGCAGAAAGCGATATTCTCATTAGCATCTACTCATACATAATCCTACTTTTGGTCTATAATCTCTTCAATTTACTGGTCTGATGGCCTTTGTTGCCAAGTAAGAACTTATTATCATAAATAAGAGGAAGAAAAGAAAACTTAATAGAAAAAAATTAAATTAACAAATTCTGTAACACTACTTTGATGCCAAACAGATACCATCAATAAAAACGTTAATTTGATAAACTACATAGTGTAATAATTTCGGTATCAAAAAATATTTAATGTCCACTGTGTCTAAACAAGAAAAATTCTACTAAGCTAAGGACACAGTGGGTTTCGAGATATAGTTTTATTTTTAAATTGAGTGAAATATTTCACTAATATTTTCTGCGTTCTGGATTCCCTTTGTTTTAGTTTCAATAGAATAAAAAATTCCGCGCATTGTGCAAAATACCATTTCAAATAAATTTATTTCACTATTAACCAAATAATTACCTATTATGAGTAAACACTGAAGTTGACCGACTTATTAAATAGTGCAGGGGAAGATATTTCCTCCGAAAAAATGTAACAATTATTGACAAATTTAAATCACCATGGTTAATTGGGACGAATGCCATTAAAATATAAAATATTCGTTTAATTTCTAGAACATTCTCTGTTTAAATCCTTTCCAGTATATATACCTTTGAATCGTGAATAATTTGAAGATTTGTAATCTGATTGGCGTGATTTTCTCTATCAAATAGTAGTTGCCATTTCATTTCTCGGTTCGGTTTTACATATTTTTATCTTCACAATATATTTATGTCAAAAAGAGTTTCCGTTTTCAATTGTGCAAATTCGGATCGTTCAGTTTTTCGCGTCTAATTAATTTTCATGTTAAATATTCGGGCGCAGTGCTGCGTAAGAAGTACACAGTGATTCGCCTATTACTTGATTGTATATAGGTGATTAACATGGAGGCTAATCCTAAATTTGAGGACACTAATAGCATGGTACAGGGAGTCGTAGGCATAAACGTGGATGAAAAAACTTTCTTATCAGACAATTTGATGTCGCGTTTCAGAAGCACTTCGGACAATTTTAGAAACAAATTTATGAAAAAACAACCACGCAACGCCTTTGAGTTGCTAATGGCCAAAATTCAACAGAGACACCATCCAGTAAGGTTGGCACAAATGTGTGAACTGGGGCGTCAACTTCATTCAGAATTTTATGAACGCCTTTGTGTTAAATCTTCTATACTGAATATATCTAAACATGTCGTGAATTCTATTTTTGCAGCAGAGTTATCAGCCATGCCTAGAGCCAAATTTGATACTTTCGAGACAATGGATTTTGATTTATCAAATAAAATCTCAGAGGGCTAGACAGCGTGTACAAACAGCAGGAACAGGTACATGCTGCAACAGCAGACTCAATCACAGTACAGCAAGTAAGGGCAAATAGAGGAGCTAACCTGATCTTACAGGAAAATATGTGCGGTTTAATTAGAGAAGTCGTGAATGTAAATAGCGAAATTGATGATATTGCGAGGAGTCGCTCGCGTCAACTTTTCCATTGGCCTCGCGGATGGTACAAGGCAGATTGTGAACATGAATGTAGTAGAGAAATTCCTCGGCGGGAAAAGCATAAACTCACCGTTAGTAGGAGCCGTAGAGGGCGTTTCATTGCGAATGTTCCTTAATGTGCCTATAAAAGGAATACTTAAGGCAAAATCAGAAAGTGTGACAATAGGGGATAGCACCGAAACAGACGGCAAGAAGGTTAGAATCTGTTTAAGCGAAGACCATAAAAGCTGTCGAATTATACAGCAACACATTCAGTATTAGAGATGAATTGATTAGTCTGGAGCTTCTTATAGACACGGGTGCAGAGGTAAGTACAGTTAGGTCAGATGGGGTGGAATCAGATTGCCCCAAATTTGATTATCAAATATGGGCCACCTATGGTAATGCGATAGAAGTTATAGGGATGAAAGAACTGTCGGTAACTTCGGAACAGAAATCTTCCTTTAAGTGAAAATTTCTGGTTGCCTATGTCAAGGATCATATCATTGGGATGGGTTTCTTGACTAATTTCAATTTATCACTAGATCCCAAAACTAGAACCATTGGAGAAGGCGTGGAAGTGCTAACACACACTGAGCCTGATACTTCAGTGGTTAGATCAGTTTGTTTACACCGTCCCATAGTCGCAAGTGACTGCCGATATCATCGAGAAACACTTTTCAGTGTTTTAAACTTTTAGCTCCAAAAAAATGTATTGAAGACAGGAATAGAGCACCAAATAGATTTGGCGGCGCCGTTGCCCTGTTCACCCAAGGACTAATCTTTGACACAACACACACAACAGATTTTCGTAGCTGAATTTCCCCAATTGCGTGAAGAGGGAATTTGTAGGAAGTAAAAATACAATTTTGCTTCCCCAATAGTGGTGGTTCTCAAACATGAACCGGAACAACGAAAGTATTACGGGAATTGTTGTCTATTAAACTCAGTGACTAAGTGTGATTCTTATCCTCTCCCTAATCAGAATACTCCGCTCAGATACATAATGGGACATAAGTTTTGTTCGACTTTAGATCTCCAGAAAGCATACTAGCATATACCGATTTAGGAAAGCTCTACACCACTCAACACAATCAGATTTCCATAAGGAAGATTGCATGAATTTCTTCGAATGCTTTTTGGGTTGAAAATGCCAGTCAGACTTTCCAGCGTTTGGCTGAAGAATTCCTACAGAATTGGTCATTGGCGGAGTTGTACATAGACGACACAATTAACTTCATTCGATCGCGTGAAGAACATCGCAAGCATTTGGAAACGGTTTTGACTAGGCTGAAACAATATGGATTAGTAGTCAAACCCAATAAGAGCAAAATTGGATGTGCTTCTGTTAAATATCTTGGACATACACATTTCAAAGACGGAATTAAAGTTTTGGACGATAAAATCAACATAACGGAGCCCCGGAAGTTGCGCCAGTTGCGAAGGTTCTTTGGCATGATCAGCTAATATCGACGATTTATTTCAGGTCTAGCTAGAATAATAGGAACGCTAACACGCCATCTCGCACGTGAGAAGGGCACGATCACGAAATCCTAGCCTATTACCTTGAGTCAGGAAGACCGAGAAAATATCCATAGGACTAAGGAAATGCTAAGTGACATAACAATTCCAGCACCTGTAAATTATGAGTAGCCATTTGAGCTAATCACAGATGCCTCAGATGTTGCAATAGGAGCAATTCTTCAGCAAAGAGACAAATATAGAGTAGGATCAATTGGGTTTTACAGCCCAAAACTTCATGACCGAGAAAACCGATATGATACTTTTGGAAAAGTGCTTCTAGCTGTGCATGTTGCAATACTATATTTTGAGCATTATTTAGACATTCATCAGTTCCAGTTACTAACAGATCACAAACAGTTGATAATCCCACTTGGTAAAATCACGAGGCTCAATTGTTCACAGGGTGAATTCTCAGATTACCCGATTAGCAGAGTTCGACTTCTCTGTATTTCATATTTCTGGTAAAGAGAATGTGGTAGCAGATCCACTTAGCAGACCAAATGAAACAGACGGCGAGCTAATGCGTCAAGGTTCATTGAAGAAACTAGATGATTCTCCTAACAATTTAGTCAAAAAAATTGAGGAAGCGCAATGATCTATCCGTTTACGTTAATATGTGCCTTTGGATTTACGCGCCAAAATAATTCTTCAATTACACAACTTGGGACATCCATACGTAAAAGCCACTATTCGACTAACTACTGACAGATATTTATAGCCGCATATGTCCAGACATACGGGCTTGGGTAAGAGCCTTTGCCAAGTACCAAACCTGTAAGGTTTGGAAACATACTAGAACCAATATAGGGAATATTGGGATATCAAAAGGACGATTTAAACATATACATACAGACATTGTAAAGGATATGACCGCGCAAGAAGTCTTGTTCTTGTTCCTACATAATTTGATGTCACGTTATGGTGTAACGGTAAGGGCCACTAGTGATCGTTTTAGTCAATTCATTTCAGAGCTTTTTATAAAATCTCTTAATATTTTGGGAATAAATGAATTGCATACTAACGCGTAAAACCCACGTGCAAATGGGATGGTAGAAAGGCTGCATCATGAACGAAAAGCTACGTTGAGGTGTACTAGTGGAACAAGCTTGGTACACGATCTTCCTACAGTATTGCTCGATGAACGTCAATAGCTGAATTCGTATATGGAGAACTATTAAGACTGCCTGGAGACCTACTAGACGCTCCAATTAGTTCTGATTGGGCTTCTGGTTACACAGAATGGATCGCGAGAAAACTTAGAGATAATGTTTTGTTTAGCTCTGACATAGACTAGCAAAGTAAAAAACAAAGTGCTATGTGTCCTCCGATCTAAGAATGGAATCGCATGATCACGTAGCTAGTGAAAATAGGAAGAACCACCGGACTCTGTTTTACAAAGGACCGTTCCAGGCCAAGAGGATGACATAAAAATGTCGCCATAGAAGTAAATGACATGGTGGATTGTGTTACTGGATTGACGACCAGACCGAAGGGCTAGATGAATTAAAGGACCATCGCTCCATGGACGAGTCTGTGCAACCCAACCACGCAGGCACAAAAGCCACACCGGCAACTTTCCACGGCATCGATATCATGTTAAACAGAGCTCCAAGATCATCACGCTCCATCTACGTCGGACGAACCAGCAGTAAGAGGCAAATGAACAATGCGCAGTGTCGACGTCAGGGGCACCCGTATGCACAACTCGCTCAGGAAGGAAGAACAATGACTATGTCTATTACTATGCGCTTCTTTTCGAGAAGGTGGTGTATATAGAGGAAGATATTTCCTTTGACAAAAATAAAATAAAAAATATTAATAAATTTAAACCACCGTGGTTGATTAGAACGAATATCACAAAAAAAATATTCGTTTAATTTCTATAAAATTATTTGTTTAAATCAATTCCAGTATATATATATTTGAACTGTACGTAATTTTTGTTTCTGTATCCTGAACCTCACTGGCGTGAATTTTTCTAGCAGATTGTAGTTGCCATTTCACTTGTCAGTTCGGTTTAACGAATTTTTATTTTCACAATATATTTTTGTTAAAACTAGTTTCCGTTTTTATTTGCGCATATACAGATCGTTCAGGAACTGGTATAATTATTTTGTTCTTCGTATATCTCTTTCCAGGGTAAATATTTGTGTGCAGTATTACGTAAGTAAACAATCATTCGACCATCACTTGATTAATTATATATATATATATATATATATATATATAGGTTATTAACCTAGAGGCTAATCTTAAATTTGAGGACACTGATAACATGGTACAGAGTCGTAGTCATGAACTTATTATATATAGAAAAGAAAACTGTCTTATCATAAATATATAAGCTCACTAAGACTGATTCAGACTCAGCGTCTATGGGCTCTCATCAGCCAATATGGATAGAGATTCAAAAATAGATAACAATAGTTTTTGTTCTATTTTATTAATGGTAAAATATTTGACAAAAGTGACTAGGAAAATAGCGGAAAGTAGTGAAAGGTAAAAATGCGCATATTCTTACATGGTCAGAACGCTGTTCCGGTTGTATTTGTAAGAGGATAATTATTTCCAAATCTTCTGAAGTGGTCATTGCGGTGTTAAGGTGCACTATAGAATTCCGTTAAGCTTCATTTTATAAAATATTTTAATACAACACAACCATAAGCCTATATTGCTCAATGTTAAGCTACAGACAATAGCAACACGCATAAACATAGATATATAGTTTATAAAATGAGCGCAGACAAAAATTAGAGGTTAAAACAATCGATGTCCTTGATGTATATATAAGTAAGATTCTTGCTAGAGTGCCATGTTTCGTTACTTTTACGACAAAATAAAAATATAAAGTGAGCAATTGCAGATGGTGGCCTTTATTAAGACCTGTTTGATATTCACCTATTATGATGTAAAATTTTGTGAGTTTTAACAGAATATGAATGTCCAGAAGTCTTTCTAGACACTAGCTCTTTGTGTCTTATTTATGGGCTGTTGATCTTTTGAATTGATGCGCGTGTAGGTAGAATATCGAAAACAGAATAGATAAGTCGTATACTAAATATACTTAATTTATCATATCAATATCAATATAATTAATTCATCACTGCTGATAATTCGTCAAAGATCAGAACGAATTATTTTGGCCAAAATGAGGAGTAATCCTAGACTAGGATAAAAACTCCTCACAGATTACAGTAAATATAAGGAAAAATTAAAGCTTATATGACCTGTGGATAAAACTGAGTATGAATTTCTCTGTGAATTGGATGAAGTATTTGGCTATTTGATATGTAATCCACAGAATGGAAGAAATGCAGTCACGAACATTAACTGTTTGTAGCTTTCGCCACATATACATATATAGGCAATACAATTTAACAATAATTGATTGCGCGGGTGGTGGTAACAATTCTTTAAATCAAGTTTGCGAGCTTGAAGTAAACACCAATCCCATTGTATTTAACCAGTCGCCGAACAACATAACAAAACTGCCGCCAGCCGCAACGCACTGACGCATTTCGACCTTCCATGATCATCATCAGAGTACGACGGCAAACTGACTATCGAGGATCAAACCGCATTGAATATATATGGAAATCAAATTTAGATATGCGGCTCTCACCTCTAGCAGTCTCGCATACATTGAACTTGACTGGAAATGTCGGCTGCACAATTTCTATGCAGTCACGAACATTAACTGTTTGTAGCTTTCGCCACATATACATATATAGGCAATACAATTTAACAATAATTGTTTGCGCGGGTGGTGGTAACAATACTTTAAATCAAGTTTGCAAGCTTGAAGTAAACGCCAATCCCATTGTATTTAACCAGTCGTCGAACAACATAACAAAACTTCCGCCAGACGCAACGCACTGACGCGTTTCGACCTTCCTTGATCATCATCAGAGTACGACGGCATTTTTGTTATGTTGTTCGACGACTGGTTAAATACAATGGGATTGGTGTTTATTTCAATCTCGCAAACTTGATTTAAAGTATAGTTACCACCACCCGCGCAAACAATTATTGTTAAATTATAGATTAATCTCTATTATCCCTTCGTTTTTGAAGATAATAGAACGATTAATACTAGATCATTTAGAATGTATGTTGCCGGCTGATTTTGATTTATGTCAACATGGCTTTACGAAAGATAGATCGAGAACTACTAATATGCTTTCTATGTGGAAACATGTAATTACATTAGATGAGAATAAGTTAGATGCATTAATTGTATTTATAGATATCTCAAAAGCTTTTGACTCTATATCTTTTGATGCTATTTTGAATGCGATTAGTTTGTTGAATATTGATCCGAATATTTTTAGATTACTTAAATACTATTTATATAATCGAAGAATGAGTATTCAAGTAAATGATTTGATATCAAAATCGAAACGAGTAACGAGTGGAGTTCCACAGGGATCAAGTTTGGGGCCAATTTTATTTAAAATCGTATTTGCACATTTGGAAACTAAGATCCTTAACGGTCGAGTTTGCAAATTCGCTGATGATTTAAAAATAATCTTCCCAATTGATCCAAAGAATGTCGAATTCTCCAAAAATAATGTGACATTAGATTTGTATGATTTGAGTAGATATTTGATTACACTAGGGCTGAGAATAAACAATAAAAAGACGAGAGCTTTAAAAATAGGTAACAGAACAAACTTTCATTATGTTTATTTTCATGATGCTGTGATTAATGATGTGTTTGAGATTAAACTTATGCAAGAAATTAAGGATTTAGGCATAACTATTCAATGTACAGCTTCTGCTGAGAGACATATTGAAAGTATAGTAGGCAGTGCCAAGAAAAGATGGGCACTAATAAATCGAAATATCTTATCGAATGACATAAAACTTAAAATGTATATAATATGGATTAGACCGATACTAGAATATGCTGTCGCTACTTGGAATCCATTAAAAAAGGGTTTGTCCAATAAGATAGAAGCTGTACAAAGAAAAGTTGTGAAACAAATTAGTCCTATCTCCTGCACTATATACGCCGCTAGATTACAGTTTGTGTCATTGCAATCTTTGTGGTTTCGGAGGATGTGCTATTGCATAAAAGTTTTCCATTTGAACCAGTGGACTGGTGCCTATATGACTCCGATAAGAAAGAGTCATGAAGTTGGAACTAGATCTGGACATTTGGCAATATCTCCTCCTTTGGTGGGGAATGTAGCGAGCAAGTTATTCTCTTTCTCGAAAATCTACAAAATTTATAACCAATTGCCGAAGGGGCTTAGAGAAATGCCTCCATCTAAGATGCCTTTTAAATTTTTATCTACTGAACTTGAAAAAGTCTACAATCCTGCTGATATTTTTTATTCTGATTATGATAATACTTTCTCATGGTTGAATAAAAGACAAGGATAATTGTTATCGGAAACAGATTTTCTTGAGATTTTTATTTCCAAGTTTTGTTTTATTAAATTTGAAATGTTATGCATTATATCATCATATTAGTCAACAATACATACAATCAATTGCTAGTCATGGTTCTCAAATTTTTGCATAATGTTACACTCGAATTATACCTTAATTGTTCCTATTTTGATAATGTATCTATAATTCTCTACAGCCGAACTTTCTGATATTGATATATTGTATAGTACAACTAGTGAGATATACTTATCTATATGAGACTAATTGCACAATTTTATGTGATGTTGTAGAGGTTAAATTAATTATCGGACAGAAATTTACCTCTCATATAAAAATAAATCAATTTTTATTTTTGGACATTTGATGTTATCGCTGGTTTCGTAAAACAATATTGTAATTTTTAAAAAATATTGTAAAATTTTTTGAAAGTTCTTTTGTTCATATTGTCGAAGTTTTGGACTTGTCTTGTGAAAAGAAATGAGACAGTTTTTGATCTGAGTTTCTGAATTGCATAAGCGGGACACTGCATGGTTCATCTCCGATTACTTTGTGAATAAAATTTGTAAATCTTCTCGTCATTTTGGTGTTTTTAATTATCAGCGAAAAGAACCATAAGTTTGCTTTGAGTAATTTAAGTGAATATTTGTTTCAAGGTCTCAATCATTCCAGTTCAGTAAATTTGTGGACATCAGCGTATCCGGGTAAGCTTACTTAATTAATATAATATATAAATTATAAATAATTTAATAATATCATGTCTGGTTTATTAAATACTGAGGATACAGAGCAGTTGGCTAGCGGGCTTCAGGATTGTAGCTTAAGAGATAGTTCAGAGGAACTTAAGTGTTCCAAGATAGATGATCATTCCGCATATATGGATTTACCGCGCCTGGCATCCAAGAGACCCCCTTATGGTAGTGACCTAAGGGCCTCTACAATGTGATAATTTTTTTTATATATATTGTACATTTTCCAATTTTATTATTTGATGGAATATGTGTGGTTTGAATCCAAATAAAGATATTCTATTGTATTCTATTTTTAATTTTATGCCAACTTTAGAAGTGTTGAGAACAGAAACTTATTTCTGTGTGATTTTATAATAAGTAACAATTTTGAATTTATATTATTATCTGAAAACTGGCTCAGAAAGGACATTGAAATCACGAATTTGACATACCTCATTATTCTTTATTTAGAAAAGACAAATCGCTGGATAAAAGAGGAGATGGAATACTTGCTTATAGTAAATCTATGTTAAATTCGAAAGTGGTACATCATAGAAAATATAACACTGTCATTGATTTTATATGTATACAAATCGATAATATGATACAAACTGCGGTTTACACTCCGCCGTATGCTAGTTTATATGATGATTAAATAATAACCATTTATTTCCAATCTATTTTGGACTGCCATGGTTATAATGTGCTGGAAGGCGATTTTAATAAGTTGCATGACTGTGAAATAATCAATCTTTTTTCTAATCATGATTTCAAGCAGATTATAAAGGAATCAACAAGAGGTTCGGAATGCTAAGACCATTTATATTTAGAAATTAAAGCGGTGAAATCACACTGTTATCATGTTGAAATCTATTTCAAAGCACTTGATCACAAACAAATTATTTTACAATGGAAGACAGTGAGTAGCAAAACGCAGAAACTTAATTTTGGGAATGCATGCGTGCAATGTTCCAGTGTAACACGCGGCTCCGCGTTACAACCAAACGATGTTCAATTTTGACAAATATAGTGCTCTTTAAGGTCAAATAGTCTAACTCTGTTTTTACACAACATTTCTCTAAACTGTTATTTTAGAAACAATCTCTGCTGGTTTCAAGCAGTTTTAATTGAGATTTCTTGAACTGCAATTTTAATTGTAATTAATAGCGTTTTGTTTAATAAATATACACACCCGCGCGATTTAGGCAGGTAACATGTAGTGGATTTATGTGACATGACGATCAATCTCGGATTTAATATTGTGCATCTTACCATCAATCATCAGTGACTATAAACAACAATCAAAAGAATTTTCGGATTTACTATTGTGTTTCTTTCCATCAATTATCAGTGACTATAAACCATATTACTAAGACTTTACGGATTGTGTTTCTTTTCATTGATTATCAGTGACTTTAAGCTAAATTGCTAATCAGTCTGGATTTACTTGTATTCATCACGATTCTGACGATAGTGTTCCTGATTGTAGGAAGTTTTGTAGCTAATATAAGAGGTTTTGCGGGGTAGCTATCTATTTTGTGAAGCTATACCATTCCTACATATGCCTGGTAGCTGCTCTTGAGATCCGTGCTTATGATCAATCCCCGGCCTTTTCCCGATGGAGATGAATTTGAAAGTCTAGAATTCGAATGATCACATATTTATTGTACACTATATTGTATGGAAAATTCATAGTTAGTCCAAATTGACCGTGCTTTAGACGGCAACAAAACGAAATACTTTTAACAAAATTAAATGTCAAATACACAAGTCACAGTTAAACAAAACTGTCCGTGCTTTAGACGGCAACAGAACGAAATACTGTTAACAAAGTTGAATGTCTAATACACAAGTCACAGTTAAACAAAATTGTCTGTGCTCTAGATGGCAGCAAAACGATATACTGTCAACACAAATAATGTACCATTCACAAACGTCTGAATTGTGATGAATACATGTAACCGATTGAAAATATATGATGATATGAATAAAGTCACTGGTAAAAACTTCCATGAAAAAACTTCACATAATTAATCCACTGTTTGATAAGGTTTTAACTTATTTAATTAAAATAATCCATTGTACTCTGAAATTCTGATACGTAGAATTAGATGCGAACAGTAAATCACTTGTATAAACTGCGAATAATCCAAAGAAAATGAGTAAGTCCACTATGACACTATAATCCACCGCATGTTCCCTGCGTATTGCGCGCGGGTGTGTATATTTAATAAATAAAACCCTACTAATTACAATTAAAATTGCAGTTCAAGAAATCTCAATTAAAACTGCTTGAAACTAACAGAGATTGTTTCTAAAATCACAGTTAAGAGAAATATTGTGTAAAAACAGAGTTAGATTATTTGACCTTAAAGATCACTATATTTGTCAAAATTGTACATCGTTGGGTTGTAACGCGGAGCCGCGTGTTACAATAGCGCATATGTGGATCGATAGTTTTTTTGCATTCAGATATGATTTCACGCATCAGGACACCAGATGTTCCTCAATCACATTCACAAATTCTACAGTTCAATGGATTACTATAACTTAATCAATTTAAAAACCTTGCAATCAGTGGAATTATTATTTTTGATGTTTTTCAAGACTGTTTTTACACGATTTTTATCCATCAATTATCAGTGACAATATTTACCAGTGACTTTATTTATATCATCATATATTTTCAATCATTTACATGTTTTCATCAAGATTCAGACGTTTGTGTACATGCTAATTACTTGTGTTGGCAATATTATCGTTTTGTTGCCGTCTAGAGCACGGTCCGTTTTGTTTAACTGTGAATTGATAATTACTTGTGTTGACAATATATCGTTTTGTTGCCGTCTAGAGCACGGTCAATTTGGACTAACTGTGAATTTTTTCTTTGCAACATTGTGTACAATATATGTATGATGATTCGACTTAGCCTTCTCACATCACCCATCGGAAAAATGTCGGGGACTAATCATAAGCACGGATCTCAACAGCAGCTACCAGGCATATGTACGACTGGTATAGCATCACTAAATAGATAGCCACCCCAAAAAACCTCTTATATTAGCTACAAAACCTCCTACAGTCATATATTTTCAATTATTTACATGTATTCATCACGATTCAGATGTTTGTGTTCCTGATAATTACTTGTGTATAAGACATTCAATTGTGTTGACAATATATCATTTTGTTGCCGTCTAGAGCACGGTCCGTTTTGTTTAACTGTGAATTGATTCATGCTTAGCTACACCACTTGCAATAAACGTCTGAAAATGGATGAGTTTTCTTACTTCACCATTCGGAAAATGTCAGGGACTGATCAAGGAACGGGTGGGGATAACGCCCACCATGAAAATGTAGGAAATCATTACTAAATAGACAGCTGCCCCGAAAAGGCTTTCACTATATAATATTATTCGATATTAACGCATTTCTGAGACTTTATATTTCATATTTTGGCTTAAATTTATCCTCTTGGTATTTTAAAACCATTCAGACAAATTCGAATTTAAATTTCACTCTATCCTTATCTGAATAGTCTGTGCCGTTATGACAGCCCATGTAATTACCTCATTTCGTACTGATCAACGCTCCAGCTAAGGTGCTGCGCAAAGTTTAATAAAGCCTCCAGGAAAGCAATTAATCTAGATGGCTATGAAAAGATTTGGGACAAAAACACCGCTTAATGTCATGTATAGAAGATTCATCATGGCAATTTCAGATGCCCAGAAGTGTTTCAAGAGCCATGCTATATGCGTTCTATTGCCTTACTAATGTTCTTCTGGGCAGATGCATGTAAACCTGCAGATTAGAGAAAGCATTTTTTTTCAATTGCTTAGTTAAAAACTTATTCAGACTTGCAAACGATCTTCTGCAACATCATGAATCTGATTATCATTTTAATCTGATTAACAAAGTTAGCATTTAGGATTGCCTTGATTCAGTTAAATACTGTTTGTTGCGAAGAACTAGTTCAGTTGTGACCAGAAGGATAAACCAAAGGCACCATGAACGGAAAGTATAATCTCATGCACATTCGTTTCGTGCTTGAGATTATACTTTCCGTTCATGCTACTGCTATTCTCTGGTCTAACTAATTAATTGTTACTAGGATTCACAACTTCTTTATTACATATATTAGTTTTCCGCAAAGCAGTATTTAATTATAGACATTGTTTGATCACTTCTTAACATCTTGCCGCATGCCGAGGCCAAATACGTTCTGGATAAATTTCCACTAAGGCTTCGCCTGATGGATGGCTAAATGTATGAGTAAACCTCGAAGATCTTGTGACGAGTTTTTAAAGGTATAAACGGCGAGGGTCCACGCCAGTTATTTCACACTGCGGCAAAGTTCCATCATAATCCAATGTTTTCAGGCGATTGACATCAAATGTCTGAAGTGATGGATCATCTTGCTGAGTTGCTTGCAATTCCTGAGTGCTTATAGGTGATAGACACAGGATAGAAACATGGAGTTCTGCAGGACGGCTTAGGGAGTCTGCAACCACGTTTAAAAATCTCTTCATGTCGTTTCAGAACATCGTCCAGTTGTGGTACATGAGGAACTGGAGGAATTAGCTGTATGGATGAGACTGCTTCGGCGCGAGTCGTATGTTTTAGCGCTGATGATAGCAACTGATTGTCAGCAGTGCGTATCTCTCGTGTTCTTGGACGAATAGTAAGGTCGAAGTGTTCGAGAAAGTCACGTCCAATGATGTTTCTTGTCGTATTGGCAATGATGAAAGGATAATTGAAACATCTTTTTGAGTTGGAGAACGAGGTTGTGTGTAATCGTAGCCCCAAACGTCGCTATGTTGGAGCCATTGGCGCAGGTAAGACTGCGGGTGTTGACTGGGTGGTTGGGTTCGAAATAATTGTGGCGTAGTAAGCTTACATCTGATCCAGTGTCTATGAGAAATAATTCGCCAGAGTTTGCGTCACGGATGAGAAAGTATGTTGTTAGTGGCAACTGACGATAGGGCTGGTTGCTGGCATTTGGACGCTCGAAGCATGACTTGACTGGAGCCGTCGCTGTAAAGAAATCAGTTTGATTGCGCTCTACCATCATCCCGCTAAACTTGCTGAAGAAGTGCAATAAAAAGCCGTAGAAATGTAATTTGGCAACACAACTGCACTTAGTTTCGAAAGCCAACGCGTCATTTATCGCTTCCTTTAATTAGCGTACCTGATTGTTGAAAGTGACCGCGCCCACCTGAACGTCGCGTCTGTGCGCGGGAACATGTAGCCATTTCTGAGGCAATAGCGTGTAGAGTGGTCATAGCTGCGGTGATTCGGACACCACTCCGCAAGTAGCTGTGGAACTGTGGCCCCGCCTATTGACGTCGACCTCCTGGTGCTGTTTCGGGACGGTGGTCGACGCCGGTCACGCCTGCTCTGGTCGCGTCTATAGTAGACGGCATCGACTGGAGCCGAAATTGGCCTGACGGTGAGGCCTTCGAGCAAGCTGATGAAGCGCTCATTTGTGACATTTGTTCGGGCTGCTGATGATATGGATTAAACCTCGGACACTCGTGAGGTGATGTAACCTTGCTCTGAAGCAGGTGAGCTGCAGTGGTATTTCTCCCACCACTTGTCTAGACGTGCCGGCAGAACGTCGTCTTGCACTTCAACGGATTCGCGCAGGAACAAGGTCATCTCTTGGAGTGCCGAAAGGAGCTTCTGTATGAATAGTCGCATTAAGATTTCCTTGGGCAGGTTGTTATCCAAGTATTTCTGCTCCATCCCCCTAAATAGCTCGGAAGGCGTGCGGCTACCTAGGGACATCTGGCTCATCAATTCTGTAAGCATGTCTTCTCAATATGGCGTCAGGCGCTGCTTGACGGCGCGTTGCAGGCTCTGCCATGGCTGCGCACATGTTCCCTCAGTGTATTGAGGCAGGATGTCTTAAAGTCCGCGTCTAAAATACATTGGGATTTTCTCCCAAGCCCTCAAAAATATTGAATCCTCGTCTGTTATATTGGACACCTTGCCCAATAAAGTAACATCGTCGATCCACTCGTCAATGTAGTCTGGATCAAATTGTCATATTTGTACTGTGTCCATGTGCTGGTGCGGCCTGTTGCTGGGTTCGCCACCGGGCTTCCTGCATTTCCTGAGCTGGACGTTATCTTATGTGTGTGAATGCTGTCGAGAATAGATAACAGTCTTACATCGTCCTCACTCGTCATCGTGCGGCTGTCTTCGAGAATTGTGATCTCGAGAGGGTGGTTTACTGTGATTTGTGTCTCCGGATTTACTTTCTTGTGTGGTATTCATCCAAAGTGCTTAATTTTCTCAAAGGCTAGATTCTGATTAATTCTTTGTTGTCTGTGAGTTCGACGAACCGGGGCACCATTTATAAAGGAGGTTTATAATTATATTAATAGATTTTACTGGGTAGCTGTCTATTTAGCAATGATTTCCTACAATTTTATTTTTTGGCTTAGCATTCGGCGAGATGTCAAGAAGTGGTCAAAGCAATGTCTAGAATGTCAGAAATGCAAAGTGACGGGACACATCAAAACGGCACCACAAAACATCCAAGTGCCCAAAGTCCGGTTCACGCACATACACGTTGATCTGTTAACCTTACCTGCCGTGAACAATATACGCTATCTAATGTCAATACGGGATCGCACCACTCGATGGTATGAGACCATACCACTTCCAGACATGAAGCAAGACACTATCAGTTATGACTTAGATCTCAATTGGTTTGCTCGGTTTGGTGCCCCAGCTGAAGTAACAACTGATCCTGGCGCACAGTTCCTCGGCGTAGAGTTCGCAGCCCTACTGAAATATTATGGTGTCAAACACTCCGCGACCGCGGCTCGCAATCTGAGAGCAAATGGTTTTGTCGGAAGGCCACACCGGGAACTGAAAGCGGCGCTCAAGGCCAGACCAGAAGAAAATTAGCTTGCGGCTTTACCGAAAGTACTCCTATCGATGAGTACAATAGGAGGATGTTTTGTAGTTATAGTAAAAGCTTTTGCGGGGTAGCTGTCTATTTAGTAATAATTTCCTACATTTTATGGCGGTTGTTATCCCCACTCGTTCCATGATCAGACCCTGACATTTTCCAAAGGGTGAAGCAATAAATCTCATTCATTTTCAGACGTTTATTGCAAGTGGTGTAGCTAAGAATGAATCAATTAACAGTTAAGCAAAACCGACCGTGCACTTGACGGCAACAAAATGATATATTGTCAACACAATTGAATGCTTTAAATCAAGTTTGCGAGCTTGAAGTAAACACCAATCCCATTGTATTTAACCAGTCGTCGAACAACATAACAAAACAACCGCCAGCCGAAACGCACTGACGCGTTTCGACCTTCCATGATCATCATCAGAGTACGACGGCAAACTGACTATCGAAGATCAAACCGCATTGAATATATATGGAAATCAAATTTAGATATGCGGCTCTCACCTCTAGCAGTCTCGCATACATTGAACTGGACTGGAAATATCGAAACGCGTCAGTGCGTTGCGGCTGGCGGCAGTTTCGTTATATTGTTCGACGACTGGTTAAATTCAATGGGATTTGTGTTTACTTCAAGCTCGCAAACTTGATTTAAAGCATTGTTTCCACCACCCGCGCAATCAATTATTGCTAAACACAATTGAATGTCTTATACACCAAAAATCATCAGGAACACAAACGTCTGAATTGTGATGAATACATGTAAATAATTGAAAATATATATTATGGTATAAATCCTGATTGATTAGCAATATAATTTAAAGTCACTGGCAAGTATGGTCACTGATAATTGATGGATAAAAATCGTGTAAAAACAGTCTTGAAAAAACATCACAAATAATTATTCCACTGTTTGCTACGTTTTGAATGTTTTAATTATTATAATCCATTGAACTATAGTGTAGGGGTCGTTCGCGGTGATGCTTTCTTGTTCGTGAATTTATACCCGTCCTACATATCAATGGTGGCTATTATTACTACCCGTGCGCCTAATCAATCTCTGATCTTTTTCGGATGGTTGATGTCAGAAGGCAAAAACATCTGGTCATACGTATAATAGATATAATGTTGCAAATAGCAATATAATTCACAGTTAGTCCAAATTGAATATATGTTAGTCGAAAGCTGTAAAATAGATTTTTTATGCAAAATAGGTCTTAAACACCATTCACAGTTAAAACTAAATTGCCCGTCTCTTGAACAATCAAGATTAAAATGATTTATATTTATAAAGTGAAAAGTTCTGCGCACAAGAAATATTCTTACAAATGTCTGGATTGGATTGAATATAGTCAAATGATTGAAAACACATGATAATCTGAACATAGTAAAATGATTTATGTTATAAAGAAAAATGTTCGTATAATCCGTATAATAACCTCAATGACAAAAAACTCACAAATATCGGAGTTCAGTGTTTTATCCTGTTTTACCTCAGGCCATTATGTTAATCCATTGTTCTCTGAATTTCGGATAGTCTTACACAGTAATTCCAATGCGTAACTCCTACAACTAAGCGAAATAAGTTCACTCGGACACAATAGTCCACCGCGTGTTTCATTCGTATCGTGCGTGATTCTGTCTATTTAAAAAAAAACACTGTTAATTACAAATAAAATTGCGGTTCAAGAAATATCGATTAAAGCTGCTTGAAACTAACAGAGATTGTTCGTAAAATTACCGTAAAGAGGAATATGGTATAAGAACAGATTTAGATTATTTGACCTTAAAGAGCCCTGTATCGAACATCATTGGGTTGTAACACGGAGCCGCGTGTTACATTATATCTTCATATTAGTCAACAATACATACAATCAATTGATAGTCATGGTTCTCAATTTTTTGCATAATGTTACACTCGAATTATACCTTAATTGTTCCTATATTGATGATGTATCTATAATTCTCTACAGCCGAACTTTCTTATATTGATATATTGTATAGTACAACTAGTGAGATATACTTATCTACATGAGATTAATTGCACAATTTTATGTGATGTGATAATTTTTTTAATATATATATTGTACATTTTCCAATTTTATTATTTGATGGAATATGTGTGGTTTGAATCCGAATAAAGCTATTCTTTTCTATTCTATTCTATTCTATTCTATTCTATTCTATTCTAGTCTATTCTATTCTATCCTCCGCCTTATGTAAAATGACCTTGACTGATAAATTTAAACCACCATAGCTGATTGTAACGAACTTTATTTAAAAAGAAATTTTTCTTTTTATTTTCCAGAACATTCTTTGTTTAAATACTTGATTTTTAAAATTGTGCGCTTTTGCAGTTTTTGAGTATCACGCTTCCTGTCTGGTTTTAAAATTTTGGTCTGCTGCATTTTAACATTTCTTTCCATTATTAACGATTACAACATTTTACAATATAATCTTCCAATCACTTGCCTTGTGTTCTGATATAATATAACACTGAGGAGGAGCCTTGGAACAGGTATAATTGTTTTATTTGTGGGTCACGTACACATCAAAACAGATTATTGCTGGCATAGCAGCTGTCCGACTCTCACCTTCCGACTTGCCATATGTAAGTGTAAATTTAATTATTAAAACTTTTGATCATGGGTACCGATATTAAGTATGAGGACACATGCAAGTTAGTGCAGGACATAGCGGACTTGAATTTAAATGACACTAGCAATAATATAAGCATATCAGACTCTACTGTGAATTTTAGGACTTCCAGCGAACTGGCATCTATGGGGCTTACAGACACGGATAGGTTAGGAGCCTCAACAAAATTTGGCGACCGCGCCAGTCCAAAAATATTAAGTCTACCACAGTATAAGTCAGAAAAACATTCAAGTTGGGTGGGAGATGCCCAAATGATATTTAGTGCTTATAATATCGTGAACCCTATGGAGAAATTTGTTGCAGCATGGATGGCATTGCCTGAAAATTTCCGAAATGCTTTGGAAAATTTCAGAGACAGAACTGTAGAAGAAAAGCCGTATAATGCATTTGAGTTATTAATGGCAGAAATTCAACAGAGATATCAGCCTGAAAGATCAGCGCAAATGTGCGAATTATTACGCTTAGAAACAATGAGCGTCAACTACCTTCCGAATTTTACGAACGCCTTTGCACAAAAGCAGTGCGAAGTGCCAAGGCAAAAATTGTAATTACCCGCGATTAGGTGGACCCAAATGGAAAGGAAGCACAAAACCTGTTGAGAGGAATCCATCACCGGGAAAAGGGAACAATCCCCGCTAGTAGGAGCCGTAGTGGGGGTTCCATTGCAAAGGCTTCCAGATATGTCTTTAAAAGGCATACTCAAAGCAAAAGAGGCGACTAGTACAAATAGCACCGAGACAGGAGGCAAGAGAGTCCGATTCTCACTAAGCGGGCATTATGAAAACATTGCCGGATTGTCCAGCAAAAAGTTCATTATCAAGGATGAATTATCTGGATTAGAATTTCTCATAGACACGGGTGCTGAGGTAAGCATAGTTAGGTCAGACATGGTGGAAGCAGATTGCCCCACATTTGATTATCAACTATGGGCCGCTAACGGTAGTCCGATAGGAGTGAAAGGGCTGAAAGAAATGTCGGTAATGTTAGGCCAGAAATCTTCCTTTCGATTGAATTTTCTAGTAGCCGATGTCAAGGACCATATCATTGGCATGGATTTCTTAACACATTTCAAGCTGACATTAGACCCCATAGCTAGGACTATCGCAGAAGGCGTAGGGACATCAACACCTACTGAGTCTAACATGTCGGCAGTTAGAACAGTCCTCTTACCTCGTCCAACAGTCGCACATGACTTTGCCGATATAATCGAGAAGCACCTAGCAGTGTTTCAAACTTTCAGTGCCAAAAGGATAGGTCTGAAGACAGGAGTAGAACACCTAATAGAATTGGTGGCTCCGTTGCCTTGTTCACCAAAGGCTCAACCATTGGCACAACACAAGCAACAAGTTGCTTTGTCAGAATTTCACCAATTGCGCGAAGAGGGGATTTGTAGAAGGTCAAATTCCAATTTTGCTTCCCCAATAGTGGTAGTTCCCAAACCTGAACCGGGTCAATGGAGGGTTTGTGGGAATTATTGTCTATTAAACTCAGTGACGAAGGGTGATTCTTATCCTCTCCCTAACCAGAGTACTTTACTCCGAGATATAATGGGATATGAGGTTTATTCAACTTTAGATCTCCAGAAAGCGTACTATCAGGTACCAATGGAAGAAAGTTCCATACCACTCACCGCAGTCAGATTTCCAGGAGGGGGGTAGCATGAATTTCTTCGAATGCCTTTTGGTTTGAAAAATGCTAGTCAGACATTCCAGCGTTTGGCTAAAGAAATCCTTCAGAATTGTCCATTTGCGAGAGTAAATATAGACGACATAATTATTTTCAGTCGCTCACGAAATGAACATCGTACGCATTTGGAAACGGTTTTGACCAGACTGGAACAGTATGGATTAGAGGTCAAACCAATAAGAGTAATATCTGTTGCTCTTCAGTTAAATACCTTGGTCATATACTTTCCAAAGACGGAATTAAACCTTTGGAAGATAAGGTCCAAGCATAAAGGACGTAACGGAACCCCAACCCATATGCCAGTTGCGAAGATTCTTGGGTATGATCAGCAATTATCGTCAATTCATTCCAGGTCTAGCCGGAATTTTTGGATCGTTAACACGCCATCCCACTCGTGAAAAGAGCACGATCAAGAAGTCTTGGCCTATAAACTTGAGTCCAGAAGACCGAGAATATTTCCAAAAGGCCAAGGAAATGTTAAGTGACGTAACCACATTAGCACCTGTAGATTGGGAAAAACCTTTCGAACTAATCACAGATGCCTCAGATGTTGCATTCGGGTCAGTGCTACAGCAAAGAGATTAGGACGTAGTAAGACCGATTGGGTTTTATAGCCGTAAGTTCAATGATCGAGTAAAACGTTATGATACGTTTGGCAAAGAGCTTCTAGCAGTGTATGCAGCAGTGATACACTTCGAGCATTACTTAGATGGTCACAAGTTTCAGTTATTGACCGATCATAAGCCATTGATTAGCATACTTGGTAAGACAGCTAGGCTTAATTACTCTCGTAGAGTAAATTCCCATATAACACGGTTAGCAGAGTTCGATTTCACTGTGTCTCATATTGCTGGTAAGGAGAATGTGGTGGCCGATGCACTTAGCCGACCGATTGAAGCTGATGTCGAGCTGATATTTCAAGGTCCATTAAAAAATTTAGATGAATCAATGAACGGTTTTGTTAGTCTAATCGAGGAAGCGCAAGGATCGGATCCCTTTACATTAGTATTATCCAAAAGACCAGGATATGTTCGTAAGCTCATAAGTGGCAAGTGGTTGTTATGCGAAACATCTAGATGTCAACCACGACCATATGTGCCATTGGAGTTACGGGCCAAGATTATCCAAGTGTTGCATGACATGGGTCATCCAACCATTAAAGCCACCATTCGATTGATCAACGACAGATACGTATGGCCGCACATGTCTAAAGACATACGGGTATGGGTAAGAGCCTGTGCCAAGTGTCAAACGTGTAAGGTGTGGAGACATACCAGAATCGAGATAAAGAACATTGGAATACCAAATGGACGGTTCAGACACGTACACATAGACATTGTTGAGATGCCTGAAGTAAACGGAAATAAATACTTGCTGACTATGGTAGATAGATTTAGTCGTCAATTGAAGTGGCGATTTTAAAAGACATGACAGCGCAAGAAGTTTTGTTCGCGTTTCTACATAATTGGATATCGCGTTATGGTGTTCCGGAAAAGATCACTAGTGATCGCGGTAGTCAATTTATGTCAGAGCTTTTCGTAAGATCCCTCAACATCATGGGAACCACTATAATACATACTATCGCGTATAACCCACGAGCAAATGGGATGGTAGAAAGGCTACATCGTGAACTGAAAGCTGCATTAAGGTGTACTAGTGGAACAAGCTGGATACACGATCTTCCTATAGTACTACTCGCCATGCGCAACAGATATAGCGCACAATTAGGTACTTCCATAGCAGAATTGGTTTATGGAGAACCATTAAGGTTGCCTGAAGATCTTCTAATAGAAACTCCAAGTAGTCTTGATTGGGCTTCTAGTTATGTAGATTGGTTTGTAGAAGCACTTAGAGACAAGATGTGTTGTTTGGCCCTAACCAAGACTAGAAAACCTAAAACTAAATGCTATGTGTCCTCCGATTTAAAATCGGCTTCGCATGTATATATATATCTAATGAGAATAGGAAGAACTGCCTAACACCATTTTACAAAGGACCATACAAGGTCAAGAGGATGACTGAAAGAATGTCATCATAGAAATAAATGGCATTGAGGATTGTGTTACGTTGGATCGCTGTATTCCCCAGTTTATCTGGATTGACGTTGTGACCGAATTAAAAGATGCGTCGAATGACCGTTCCATGGGCGAATCTGAGGTGTGCAATCCCATCATGCAGGCACATAATGAAATGCAGTACTCTGAAGAACCGTTTTCTAACATAGCAAAATCTTATTCTCCTGAATCACAGCATGAAAACTATTTGTCGACACCAGATGATTTTGAAGAACCAGCGAATGTTATACCGGGCGAGGTGACGACGTCAGGGGCGCCAGTATGCACAAAACGTTCTGGAAGAATACATCGTCAGCCGAAGAACGATGATTACATCTACTATTAGTCGTTCCTCTCTTTTTTTGAGAAGGTGGTGTACGTGGAGGATGTTGAATCCTCCGCATTATATAAAATGACCTTGACTGATAAATTTAAACCACCATAGCTGATTGTAACAATTTTATTTAAAAAGAATTTTTTTAATTTTTATTTTCCAGAAAATTCTTGGTTTAAATACTTGATTTTTAAAATTTTGCGCTATTTTCAGTTTTTGAGTATCTCGCTTCCTGTCTGGTTCTAAAATTTTGGTTTGCTGCATTTTAAAATTTCTTTCCATTATAAACGATTACAACAATTTTCAATATAATCTTCCAATACTTGCCTTGTGTTCTGATATAATATAGCACTGAGGAGGAGCCTTGGAACAGGTATAATTGTTTTATTTGTGGGTCACGTACACATCAAAACAGATTATTGCTGGCACTGTAGCTTTCCGACTCTCACCTTCCACTTGCCATAAGTAAGTGTCAATTTAATTATTAAAACATTTGATCATGGATACCGATATTAAGTATGAGGACACATGCAAGTTAGTGCAGGACATAGCGGACTTGAAGTTAAATGACACAAGCAATAATATAAGCATATCAGACTCTACTGTGAATTTTAGGACTTCCAGCGATCTGGCATCTATGGGGCTTACAGACACGAATAGGTTAGGGCCCTCAACTATTGGACCTCCACGTATGCCAGCCTTCGCGGTGTTGTCGCAGATATTCATCAGGACAATTCTGAGCTTTCACACAGCAACTCACTTCTCTGGTTTCGAAGCCACAATGAGGAACACCAGCCACTCAACCAAGTGTCCAGGAATACTTCTAGACACCGCAACACAAGCTAACTTTCTCGGCATTTGTCTGTGAACTCAATTCCGGTCCTAATAAAAGCCGCCAAAGAGAATGTATATCATTATCCACGGATTTTAACTTTCTGCGACGTCGCACGTGATTTACTAGCAGTCAAGGCGTTTAAAAAAACCTTTTACTAGTTTTCCAGCAAACCTCAAGTGTTTTGATTTATAATTCAAATTGTTTTTGCTTATCATTTCATTTGTTTTAGTAAATACCGCGGTGTGCAAATGTAACTTTAACGACATGAGCCAAACAGAGATTTTTCTTGGACCATCTGTCGATTATATAAAAGCATTTGCCAACTTTTTAGAAGATAATGGCACAGCTCAGTTATCTGGAGCATCTATTACTGGAATTGTGTTTGGAGGTAACAGAAAGTATTTTGTCAGTATTATTTAATTGTGGAAGTATAATGACATGTTTATATGATTATTGATAAGCTTTCTCTTTGACTGCATACTAAACACAATTTAAAATGAAAATGCGTGTACGCTCCTTTTGAATTTTTGTTTAATTATGGTACATTTAATGTGATCAAAAGGAAGTTTAATTAGTTATTTTTGTAATAAAGTAATAATACTAAATTTATTCTGGCAACAAAGGCAATTTGGCCCAATAATTGACATGATAAGATAAACGTCAAAAGTAGGGCTATGTAAAGTTGAATAAAAAAGTGAATAGCAAAGTATATAGCGAGGTTAAATCTCATGTACATTCGTTTCATGCTTACTGGCGACTCATCAGTAGTAGCCGGTATTACGCCCTTTAACCACTATATATTTGGGTAAGGATTGTTGAATAATATGACTTTTATTCCACATTCCTTAAACAAATATATAGTGGTTAAAGGGCGTAATGCCGGCTCCTACTGATGATTCGCCAGTAAACACGAAAAGTATGTACATGAGATTATACTTTCCGTTCATCGTTTTAATTCGTTCTGAGGAGTAATAGATTCAAATTTTCTAAGTAAGAATCAACTAGATTAAGGCTTGTGTATAGTCAGAATGACAGTGCATGATTTGCTGCAATCGGTTGAACGAATTTAAGACTTTGATAGAAGACGAAGAAGAACCAGCTTCAGACATCGACCGTCGAAATTATTTGTCGTTATTTTTGAGCATCAGTTAGGTAGGTTTACCTAGTATAGAGTAGACTTGATTAAAGCTTTTGAAGAGTCAAAATATCTTTGTCGTGTGCAGGATTCACTGCCTCCAGTTGAACGAAATAAAGACTACTGTAAGGCGAGGAAGAGCCAGCTTCAGATACTGACCGTCAAATTTCTCCATCAAAATTATCGAGTTTATGATTGCTAGTTGGAATAAAATGAGGGGAATTAGTAGAGAAAATTCTGGTGGAGTAATCGACAACTCAATGCAATAAACAGAAATGGTATTGCAGTGGCTAGATGTGACGTTTATAGTTTAAGGCGACTTGTCTAATTTGGAGGATAGGCAAGAAGAAACTTAACTCACCGAAACTTGTTAAAAATCTAGAATCGATTTGTTAGATGACGTGAAATGAAGCTTAAGTGAGAAAGCAATACAATTCACTAGCATAGGAGATTAGAGGTAGGACAGGCTTTGAATAATGTGAGTTGCAAAGTTGGGTTATGTGTCTTGAAGTAGATCAAAGGGGCCAACTTGATGAGTTTGGAAGTAATAAGATTAAGATGTGGGGAGAATTCTAATGATTTCGAAAAACAGATAATAATGTGCTTGACTGAGTCAATTATTTCATTATCAAGGGAACAATGTGCGGTCGGAAGAGAATAGAATGGGTCGGGTGTAAGTTTCATGAAACAAGTTCTATCGGGGTTTAATTTAATACCGATTCTGCTGAACTGTGAGTGCTTCGAAGATAGAAGCTGAGTGATGTGATGTGAAAAAGATTTGGACGTTATTGGGTTACTGAATAATATTACCATGTCATCCGCATATTTCTCAACCTGCAATTGTACGAGTATTCATATGTTTTAACCTTATTGAACTCCTGTATTGATATGCAGTGGAAGAAGGGTAATTTGTCTAATGCGACGACGAATTGCTCGTGGAAGTTATTTAAAGGTGATGTGCAGAGGTTTAGACAAGCAAGTTATTTAACCATAGCGTATATGTATATTCTATCTATTGTGTATTTTGTCTAACAGCATGATCTTGTTAGTTGTTTCTGATCCACTTCTGGTAAGTCTATATTTATGGGAGATTCGATGGACCATATGCCATTGTCTATAATATTTCCAGATATATTCTCCAGTTTCTGAAAGTTTTAATGGTTTTATTGTGGCAACATTGGTGTATTGCTGGCGTGGTGTACGCCAGATTACGAGTTAGCCAAATTTTCAAATTTGTATTATTAAATCTGCATAAACTCACAGTTTATGTAATTATCTAACATTTTATTATAGTTTTTTCCAAATTATGGATGATGCTAGGCGTTTATTTAGTTTATTTACAATATTGCTGGTAAGTGCACCAGTCTTTGGAATATCTTTTTAGTATGTTTTAAGGGTATTAGTGCAAGATTGATGATGTAGAGTGGTAGTTTTAGCGTTGATTTGTATGAGCCCGCTTTATGTTTTGACGATAATGCTTTGGTATGTAGTATTAAACATCTTGCGCTTTTGTATAAAGAATAGCCAATCAGTACCTTTACGTTTTGTGAAGGAATAGCTAATTTCCTGTATATTCATTGTTCTTCTGATGAAAAGTTGTTTGGGATCACATTATGGCTTGTGGCTGTAATCTAATATGCCTATTTCTTTGTTATCATCAGTGAATAAAATGTCAAGATATATTTTTGTGCGGTTTGTTGAAAATGATTGTGTATGAGTCCGGATTGACTTAAATTGTTTAACAAGTTCTTAGTAGAATATCTATATAACTAGGTAGTAAATTCAAGTATGTATTAGGTTTTGCGAACCTAGTAACAAATTAGTTCAGTTGTGACCAGAAGGATAAACCAAAGGCAGCATGAACGGAAAGTATAATCTCATGCATATTCGTTTCGTGCTTACTGGCGACTCATCAGTAGGAGCCGGTATTACGCCCTTTAACCACTATATATTTGGTAGAAGAATGTGGAATAATAGGACGGTACCGTCCGTGCGGCAGGATAGCTGAGTGGTTAGAGCACCAGATTCCGAAGCAGACGTGCCCAGGTTCGTATCCTGTCCGCGGCAAATTCTGGCCAGTACTTGATGAGTTCCCAATAAGGACGAAACCGGTCTACGGGATGAATTGCCTTTTCTACACTATACAATTCTTAGTTTATACTGACATATGTAAGTAATTAATGGGTCAGGTGTTTATATCAAGACCGCAACCTTGATTATAATAATTGTTATCACCACCCGCGCAACCAATGTTCGTTTAATTAGACAAACTTCTTTGATTGGATTGTTATTTTTAGCCGCACTTTTCAAGATTGGCTTAATAGAAATAATCCACATTTGTTGTTTATATATCATTTGATAATATATTGCTGTTTCAATGCCCATCATTTTAGAACAGACTAACATTAAATTCTCTTCGAAAGCTGTTAAATCGTAATTTGCTAATGTGTGACTGATTTGAGAATCTGAATCCATTATGGCAAACTTGTATTCTGAATTATTCTCCGATTTTCAAAGTCAAGAATTCCATATTATAACTTCATATTCCATTATCAGTTGGTAAAATTTTAAAACGTTATAGCCTACCTCTGCAGCTAATTTTTGTTTTTTAATGAAGCTTATTATTTTTGAGTCTTAAATAAAATGAATTTATAAGAGTGTTTAAGAATTAAATCAGTATTTGCGACAACTCTGATAAGTTCCTTTGAGCTATTGGTTAGAATATGTTCATGTTAAAATGAACTTCATCTCTTTGTTAACTAGGGTTCAACATTGCATAGTATTATCATATCAACTGAATATCAAATTATTGACGCATATAAACACCAATCTTACTATATATATATACATTTATCAGTATAGTTTAAGCATTGTATAAGGTAGCAAACGCGATTTATCCAATAGACCGGTTTTGGCCTTATTGAGAACTTCTGAAGTACTTTCCGCGGGGAGGGCTCGAACCTGCGAATATTTACTTCAGAGTCTGCATGACACTGCTGTATATATATATATATATATATATATATATATATATATATATATATATATATATATATATATATATATATATATATATACAAATATATATAATTGGACTCGTGTTTATATTAGACTTGCAATAGCAAACTGTTGGTTGAAAAGATATTGATAGATGAATTTGGTCAAAATTTTACCCATTTTTGGCTTTGAGGGTTGGGTTATTATAGCAGATATGAGTACGACTTCAAGAACATTGCATGTTAATACATGGGTATGATATGGTTCGTTTCGTATGATCTTTCGGAGATAATTTTATAATGCTGAGTGATTTTGTATAAAACATGTTGTTCTACAGTTTTGTAATAGCGAGAATGTATGCTTGTGGTCTTACGTCTTAGAATGGCGAGTGTTTTCTTACAGGTAGAAGTTTCATGTTTATATAAATGTAGTCATTATAAATGTGTTTGTGTGCAAAAATTTCGAAAATGAAGTGTTCTAAAATGAATAGAGTGTATCATGAATGCAACAGAGTATTGCGTCTTATTGTTGTTATGTAGATCTTTAAAAAATCAGACCTTTTTCTAGCATATATAGCGTTATACTCGTGGGCTCGTCTCAGCTATTGGTGAAAATGTGCTATGAAAGGTCGGGTTTTAAATATTATAGATAATTGTTTTGCAAGGTATATTTTTACATTATTTGCAAAGTCTAAATCACGTTCTCATAGAAAGCTACTGTTATCGCTATTGTTTTCTTTATTGTTATAGATTTCTCTTCTGAAATCAGAAAATGCCTGGCGAGTGCAACGATATTTGCTAATAAAGATTTTTCATTGTATTCTGTCTCATACATTTCTGTGATATAAATAACTTATGTAAGTTTTTTTTAAAGTAGCAACAGGGTCTGTAATAATTACCTTGTCCTTGGTAGTCGCCACATTGTGTTTACATACACTGATCTTCTGATTAATCTGGTTATTTCGACTTCCGGCTTCGCAAGCCCTTTTCAACCGAAAGCACATCCCACAAACAATTTGAAAATCAATATGTTAAGTCGAAAATTTAGTCTAAACTGTCTCATTTATACTTATTGTTAGATCTCTTAAGCATACCTGTCTTTTCACTAGGTAAGTGTATGTCAAATTTGTTTGTGTATATGTCTGCATGTGTACACTCATCGAAATGAAATTACAGTGGTTTAACAACAAAAATTGGCGACTCACTATATAAGCGTATGCCATGCCTGTGTGTATGTGTTCTCGATTGTTGTGGATTGAAGAGTAATCAGTTACTGCACGTGCACACTCATCCCAGTGAAATTATATCGATTTAAATACATCTGACAATTCACTAGATTAGCGTATGCCAAGTCTATGTGTGTATGTGCTTGGAAGTTTCTTTAAGACCGAGAAATAATCTGTTACACATAATTAGTGGCACGTGTATCACTCATTTTAGTGAAACAAAATTGATACGTGGCAATTCATATTTGCACAGGTAAGATCTATTTTTACACTTACTTTCCTCAATGAGGAGGGGCAATATACTTTTAATAACAAGGCGAAATATTTTCACTGTAAATAATTAAGTTAGACACGAATAAAGTGTTTCAATAGGATTGAATATTAAAATAAAAAATGGGTGATAAACGAAAATTGAAAATTGTCAGCTAAAGAAAGATAATAATAATATTGCAAAGAAAATTTGCATCTTTCCCTCCTCGATCAAACTTAAATGATGGTTAAAAGTTAAAAAATAAAATAAGATAACAATTAATCAATGCTGATATTATCAGATAATCCGAAAATAAATTAGGGTTTATTGAATTACTTACTCTCCGCCCTCTGGAAGATAGGAGCAATCAAGTGTTCTCATTTTTTAAGTTGAGCGAGTTTCTGATTCTGGTTCGTGCAATTTTCGCTTCCTATCATTATTTGATGCTGCATTCCAAATCGGACCAATTGAATTTTCTAGGGCTATTTCATTCATTACGTCATTTCTCGATTTAATTTTGATGAATTTCTAATCAATCTTGTCGAGCTACTACAAACATAAAATGGTATAAGTCTGCACCAATCCAAATTAACTGTGTGTCCTATGTCTACTATATGACGTGCTAGATCCGATCTATTAACATTGGCATACTTGCACGCGGTTTTATGTTCCCTCTTATTACTTCAACTGGGCGCTTGGTTTCACCCACCTACATGAGTTTAAAATCGTTGCCAGGAATTTGATATACTCTTGATGTTCCTAACGTTCCTATTTTCTCCTTTTGGTTGGGCAGTTTAAAACCTAGGGTAAGGGTCTGTTTTTTTTTAAATATTACGTATTTTGTATTTCAATGCTGCCATTTTTATTTTCTAAATAGTTTGCAGTCACGTATTAACCTGTCCCACCGACACTCTGGTTTTATCTGACTTCACGTACTTGCAATCATGAATAAATTTTATTATGACGCACATTAATGTTGCTTCATTTACCTTTAGTGTGTACACGTTAGCACTGAATATTTCTCGCAGTCTTCCTAATTTAAAAATCCGGATTAATTAGGAGAAAAGTGTATGGAAACACCTTGTTACTTCTAACAAGGACAAGGCAGTTAATCAATTCTTTGCCGTACAACAGGTTTCTTTTAAAGCTTATTTAAGCATTAAATACGGTGCTATGTCCGTGAAGCTGCAAATCCGATATTACCACATCAAGCGACATTTTGTAAAGCCAGTGGAAAATATTCGTTTTATTACAATATGTTTTAAAAATTGTGTAATTCCTAAACGTTTTAGATTTAAGCTGTCATTTCATTTAAATGCTAAAAGTAGATCTCTTAAACATGGACTAACTTTGAACATAATGAATATATTGATTAGCGATTTAGAAAAACGCAGATATTAACTGATTAGCGAGAAAACTAAAATAAGTTATATGTTACTTTCCTTTTTGCACATGGATGATTTTAAATGAATAAAGGAACTTACTGATAGCGCACGTAATAAGGAGATTGAAAGAGGTTCAGTTCAGACATGAGCGAAAGTTCGAAAATTTGGGCGTCTATAGAGAGACCACAGTTAAGACTAGTTCTGCTGTAACCAATCGAGTGGTAAATCTTTCTAAAAACTTAATGAGCATCAGCTGGAAATGCTCAGTCGTGGTCTGATTACAACTATCCAAATTGAGAAATCACCAAAAATGAGATAATTACTGAGGCTGTTAAAAAATTACAATTCCTCGCAGACAAAGATAAGGTCAGGTTTGAATTAGACGTAGCCACAGCTGCGTTAACACACGAAGAGGAAGCATATAAACCAAAGTATGAAATAAAAAGTCTCAGTTAAGGGTTAACAGCAAACAGTGTGATATGTTTGAAAGCAGACAAAGGAGGAGCGACGGTTTTGATGAGTCGATCTGATTATAATGATGAGATGTATGAAAATCTAAACAATACAAAGGTATAGGCTAAATTATATAAAGATCCTGCGGATAAGTTACCAACAGAAGTTAATTTATTGCTCAATAACATGATTGTTGATGGTTAATTAGATCAGATGTGTGGTAACTCTATCATGCGGAGAGATAAAGTTCTGCCAAGTGTGTATGCTTTAGTGAAGATACGCAAACCAGACAACCCTTTGAGAATTATTGTTATTTTCCAACACTTTACAACATATAAATTTTTAAAGTTTCTATGTCATTGAATAAGGAAATTTTCGTACTTATAAGATCATACATTGATGAATTCATACCATTTGGTTGAGATTGTCGATAAATGTGATCTAAATGAAAACTATGGATTGGCGAGATTAGATGTTGTGTCAATGTACACCAATATAACAGTACCCAAAACACTGGACTATTTTCAGCGTTTCCTGGGTGATCATCAGGTAATATTAGAAGGAAGTAAACTGACGATGAGACATGTCATGGAGATGATGAACATATGCATGTCCTCCACTTATTTTAAATTTAGAAATGAATTTTATAAGCAGATTAGAGGTGTTTCAATGGGACAAACACTGCCAGTTCCAATAGCTAATATCTTCATGCATTACATGAAAAAACCTTTTAGATATAACACCACTAAATCCAAAATGTATATACAAATTTGGGATGACATATAAGTTATTTGGATTCATGGGAAGGATCAACTCTAAAGTTAATTGAAGCAACAAAAATGAGCGTCATAATTAAATTTAATCACGATTGGAAGAAAGCGAAGTCAAATAAAACCAAAGAGGATCGCAGGGTCATGGTAACACATGACTATAAACCAATTAGGAAAAAAAACTTTAGCTTTGGAATACGAAAGGAGAAAACGGAAACGCTAGAAACATCAAGAGTATATGAAATTCCATGTAACTACTGTAACATCATGTAGGTGGAAGAAACCATGCGCCCAATAAAAGTAATAAGAGGGAAACATAAAACCGCGTGCAAGTATGGCAATGTAAATAGATTGGATCTTGCACGTCATATAGTAGAGACAGGACACACAGTAAATTGGGATGGGTGCAAACTCATTCCATTTTCTGGTTGTAGTAGATGGACAAGATTGAATAGAAAATTCATCGAAATTAAATCGAGAAATGACATAATGAATGAAATAGCGGTAGAAAAATCAATAGGTACGATTTGGAATGCAGCATTAAATAATGGTAGGAAGCGAAGATTGCACGAACTAGAATCAGAAACTCGCTCAAGTTAAAGAATGAGAACACAGGATTGCTACTAACTCACCGAGGACAGAGGGTGAATAACTCAATAAATCCTAATTTATTTTCGGATTATTTTATAATTTCACCATTGATTACTTGTTATCTTATTGTATTTATTAACTTAGGTTCTGTTGGTAGTGCAGCGCAACATTATTATCTTTTATTAGCTGGCAATTTTCAATTTTCTTTTATGAACTATTTTTTATTTTAACTTCTTATCCTATTGAAGCACTTTATCCGTGTCTAACTTAATTATTTCCTGTGAAAAATTTTCGCCTGGATATTCAAAGTATCTTACCTCCTCCTCACTGGGATGTCCTCGTAATTACTTCATTGAGATAAGTAAGTGTAAAAATAGGTCTTACCTGTGCAAATTTTGTTTCACTTGAATGAGTGATACACGTGCCGCTAATTTTATGTATCAGATTATTTCTCGGTCTTAAAGAAACTTCCAAGCACATACACGCATAGACTTGGCATACGCTCGTGTAGTGAATCGTCAGATATTAAATAAATTTGGATGAGTGTACACGTGCAGTAACTGATTACTCTTCAATCTACAACAATCGAGAACACATACATACAGGCATGGCATACGCTTATATAGTGAGTCGCCAATATTTGTTGTTAAACCACTGTAATTTCATTTCGATGAGTGTACACATGCAGACACATACACAAAAAAATTTGACAGAAATTTATCTAGTGAAAAGACAGTTATGCTTAAGAGATCTAACAATAAGTATAAATGGGACAATTTAAACTAAATTTTCCACTTGACATATTGATTGTCAAATTGTTTGTGGGATGTGCTTTCCGTTGAAAAGGGTTTCCGAAGCCGGAAGTCGAAATATTCGGATTAATCAGGAGATCAGCGGATGCAGACACCTTGTTGCGCCCAACAAGGACAAGGTAATTAATCTATTACTCTACTTTACTTTACTGCGGCTGACTTCTTTTGGAGGATAAGCCGGCTCCAAAGAAATCCCGGATTATACCTCTCCATGCCGGGCGGCTGGCAGCCATTTCGGAACATCGAACATTCCAACACCCGAAATAAATAGGTGTATTCGCGCTGATACAGAGCGCGTCGCTTGCCGGGGACGCCGTAGCATGAACGGTATTTGTGACATTTCATGGAGTTTCTTGGGAATTTGGTACAAGTGGTGTCCCCTCACCACTCGGCTTTTTGATCGAGGACGCACCTCTAGCCTTTGCACATCCAAGCGCAGTCTGCAAGGCAACAGTAAGTTGCATGGTTGCCGGTGGCTGTTGAGAGCTCATTCGCCATTCGGAAGTACGGGGTACTGTCCAGGAGTCCATGTAATCCTGTGGCGGTTGAACCCTTTTGTGGCGGGGAACACACGCCGAGTCATGGTGCCGTCTTCGGGCTCATGTGGTATTTTATAGGAGATCCGATTGCCGGTCGGAAATCCACCACGCCCTGGTGACACCACCGCCATAGCCCCGTTAGCCCATGTACGATCGGCCATCGAGACATGGTTGACACCGTCGTACCACGTTGAGGAGGGGATGGCCTTTACGACGGAATTAATCTATTCCCTGTCGTGCAACATGTTTCTTTTGAAGCTTATCTAGGGTGTGTAATATGTGTTTCGTATTTTTTTATTGAAATTTGGCAGAAAAGTATGTTTATTGAAATAAAGTGATTTCGTTTTTAATTAATCGTTATGTACTACCATTATTTCATTGAAATTAACGAAAAAAATACTCACGATTTTCACTCGATGTTTTGGCTAATCTCCGTGACAAATAGTTATTATATTCAGTGATACTTAAACAAACTTCTTAAAATTAATAGTGATGCCATTCTGATCGAGACATAGTACTGCTTTTGATCACAAAGTGGTAGAAAGTTTTATTCGAAAATCTTTGAGCAAATATCAATGCCGGTAAAGGACATATTTGAAAAGTATGCCAATCTAATCTGTTTATAACAATTTCGCTTCTGTTCAGTTTGGGTTGCAGTCATGGAAATTGGGTAATTAAATTTTGATTGTTGATGTGAATAGTTTTCAAATTTAAATTCATATTTGTTATTCTTTCATACGTAAACATGTTTTTTTTTAATAATAATTTCAGTATCATTTCAGAAATTTATGTCTGCGGGTACATTTTGTACTGGCGCGCGATATATGCCTGCAAGCAAAATGATGTATTTTGCCTCAATAGTGTTTACAAAAGGAATGGGAGACTGTTGTATGAAATAATAATTATTTGCCTGTTATTCAGGTACAATCTGGCACATTCTCTTATGAATATCAGTCTATCGAAGAGTATTGCTCTATTGTTTGGAAGCTTTATGTCACTATCTTATGTGTCTCTGTTGAACCATGTTTTCGTGAGGACATTCACGTGTGGTTTAACTTGATGGATAAGTCACCGGAAGCATCATAATTTTGGAGTTAGTTTATTATATATACGTAATCTAAGAAACGATAAATTCAGCCATCATTTGGAACCGGACCGAATTAACTGACTTCTAGTCTATATTGGCCTAAATAAGATAGGTGATGGCTTTCGGTTTCAGTTTGCTCAACGGATATCTGACGCGATGAGCTCGTCTAAAATAATTGAATGAATGCTATTTAATAAACTGAAATATGATTTGAACTGTTTTTGTTAATTTGACGGCAAATAAATTTTGTAATGTTGACGAAGTTTGACTAATTGCTCGAGGTAGAACGCTTGCATCTGTTGCACCATGTATTTTTGGGAAACGTTCTCTTTATTTACATGCGTATAGTATTTTAAAAAGAATATAAGTTTATTGAGAGAAATGAGATTGATCTATGTATACTTGTTGTAGATAAGGTAAATTTGTAGACAAGAACAAATTATTTTTAACGATTGTTATTCTTGAGTTTTTGCATTTTTATCTTGACAGGTTTTTGTTTGGACATTTAAATTGATTAGAAAACATTATTTTAGTTTATTAATACACGCATAAAATGGAACACAAAGCCATATGATTTAATCAGTTGCTTTAAGCTAAGATATGAATGAAAAATGGAGCTTTAATAGGATAGCTTGTATAGTTTTTCTATGTAAACTTATGATGTCAAACATAAATAAAAGAATTCTAATTGCCAATTTTTTGATTGCTTGTGTCTCAGCAAATCTTTCTGTATATTATTCAATTAGTTTTGATTGGGTGAGAAGTACGTTTTAAAGTTGTCCATTCTGGTTTCTCTGAAGAAAAAAAACATTTTGCGTGAATTTCAAATGTTTGGATTTATAACAGTTCAGTGAACCTAGGCAACTCTATTTTTGAGCCGCTTTTCTGAGAGTGATAATTTGGATAATGTTCATATTAAGAGTTATGCAGTCGTTTTTACGCACACAATAGAACATGATTGCTGAGGCAAAGCTTCTACGTGTTGATTCTGTGAAATGCCTCGCGGCACAAATATCGAAGAAGTATTTGCGCTTCGCTCGCCTCGTTATCACGTTTGTTTGAGAGTGAGAAATCTTATCGCCAGAAGGCTTTATATGAAGGTTCTTGCACCACTAACTTAATTGCTTCGACTTGAACTAAGAACGTTGGTGGGTAACGAAAATTCGCGGTGCACCAAATCGCCTGAGCTAGTGCTCTTATAAACATCATATAGCTTTATAACTTATGGCTTGTTTCAAACGTACAAACTCGTCCAATCATGTAAATGTGTGTACCATTAAGAGTACTTATGCCATTCCAACACCTGGCACAGGCAGTGGTCTCACCAATTTTATACGCAAAAATTGATTTCCTGTGGTGAAATCTAAAAAAATGTAAGGCAAATTCGTTCTTCTGTGGTCTACAACGCTGGCCGTAGTGTAATTTTTACAGTAATTGCGAATATCCATTCTTCCATTCTCTGTCAATACTATTGCAACTGGAATTTTTCTATCAGACACTCAGTGACAGGATTTCACAGTATTTCATGCTAAAGGTCGATCAGTTTTAGTCGTCCGAACCCCGGTTCAACCACTGAACTGTTTGTCGTTCTTTACGCACAGGTCCCATATTTTGCAGGGCCAAATCTGGATATATTGCAAACACCTGTTTGCTGTTTTATTGTTTCCTAGCTATATATTGCAAGTAGCATCTTCGGAGATCTTAATAAGTGACTATAACCGTACACCAGAAATTCTGCTGAGCACAGCAACATCAGCATTCTCGATACCTGCTCAATGTTGAATCGCTACATCGTATTTAATGAGCTCTTCAACCGTTTCTTGTACTCGCTTCTATGCGATACAAAATGTACACCAATTCAATAGTATTTTATGATACGCAAAAACGTATTACTGATTTACTGCGGCTGCATTCTTTTGGAGGATAAGCCGGCACCATTGATTTCATGGAGTTTCTTGGGAATTTGGTACAAGTGGTGTCCCCTCACCACTTGGCTTTTTGATCGAGGACGCACCTCTAGCCTTTGCACATCCAAGCGCAATCTGCAAGGCAGCAGTAAGTTGCATGGTTGCCGTTGGTTGTTGAGAGCTCATTCGCCATTCGGAAGTACGGGTTACTGTCCAGGAGTCCATGTAATCCTATGGCTGTTGAACCCTTTTGTGGCGGGGAACACACGCCGAGTCATGGTGCCGTCGTCGGGCTCATGTGGTATTTTATAGGAGATCCGATTGCCGGTCAGAAATCCACCACGCCCTGGTGACACCACCGCCATAGCCCCGTTAGCCCATGTACGATCGGCCATCGAGACATGGTTGACACCGTCGTACCACGTTGAGGAGGGGATGGACTTTACGACGTATATATACTTACCGATAAAAAATATACAATATTTCATAGGGTCTATTGTACTTATGCCAGTTCTTTCTCGGTGAAGGTATGGTTTTACTCTGCTTTTGTGGGACTACGACTTGAAATAGTGTGATCGACATCCGTCGGTAATAAATAAAATATAATAAATATATCTGAGACACATTTCACGCTGCTTGGGATTCTTTTGTACAATTAAACATTATTGATTGCCATGCCCACGAGTAATGGTCTTTTGAAATTTATCATCACAAGTGTTTTATAGTAGTGGGCATTCGGTAATCCGTGATAGATTGTACATGAATCTGCGGAATATGAATGGCCCAGGCGCTGAAATTGACGGCCTAAGGTAATCGCCATTCTACGGCTTTTCAAATAAACTTCTGTAGCTAAGCACGCAATTCTTGTTCTTTCGTTACCAAAACAATTACGTTGTCAACACCTCAAGTACGTTTTTACACCAACGGGTACCTGAAAATATTAATAATAGACTTTTTGTACTTGTCCTGCTATTTTTAAATGGTCTTCAGGTCGGATTACAATTAGACAAGATCATTGCTATGGCTGAAGCACGAAAAACTAATTTTGACCCGATAGTTGCAGGAAAAATATGTGTATGACAGGCATGTTTAGTCACAGCGTTTAATTGCCGAAATCAATTGCTGGTCAATGCAGATTATCCGATTGCATAAAATCACGCTGGCCGTTGAAAACTTGATTTTAAATAATTGTTACCCCCACCCGCGCAATCATTGTTTGTTCAATGGTATGAACTATACATATGTGGCGAAAGCTGCATTAAGTTACTGTTCGTGACTGCATAGAAATTGTGCAGCCGATATTTCCAGTCCAGTACAATATATACGAGATTACTAGAGGTGAGAGCCGAATATCTTATTTTGCTTTCCATATATATGCAATGCGGTTGGATCCTCGCTAGTCAGTTTGCCTTCGTACATTGATGATGATCATGGAAGGTCGAAACGCGTCAGTGCGTTGCGGCTAGCGGTAGTTAAGCTATATTAGTCGACTGGTTAAATACAATAGGATTGGTGTTAACCTGAATCTCGCAAACTTGATTTTAATAATTGTTACCACCACCCGCGCAATCATTGTTTGTTCAATGGTATGAACGATACATATGTGGCGAAAGCTGCATTAAGTTACTGTTCGTGACTGCATAGAAATTGTGCATACGACATTTCCAGTCCAGTACAATATATACGAGACTACTAGAGGTGAGAGCCGCATATCTTATTTTGCTTTCCATATATATGCAATGCGGTTGGATCCTCGCTAGTCAGTTTGCCTTCGTACATTGATGATGATCATGGAAGGTCGAAACGCGTCAGTGCGTTGCGGCTGGCGGTAGTTTAGCTATGTTAATCGACTGCTTCAATACAATAGGATTGGTGTTAACCTGAATCTCGCAAACTTGATTTAAATAATTGTTACCACCACCCGCGCAATCATTGTTTGTTTAATGGTATGAACTATACATATGTGGCGAAAGCTGCATTAAGTTACTGTTCGTGACTGCATGGAAGTGGTGCAGCCGAAATTTAAATAAAATGTATTTGAGACTACTAGATATGAAAGCCGCATATCTTATTTTGCTTTCCATATATATGCAATGCGGTTTGATCCTCGCTAGTCAGTTTGCCTTCGTACATTGATGATGATCATGGAAGGTCGAAACGCGTCAGTGCGTTGCGGCTGGCGGTAGTTTAGCTATGTTAATCGACTGCTTCAATACAATAGGATTGGCGTTTAGCTGAATCTCGCAAACTTGTTTAAATAATTGTTACCACCACCCGCGCAATCATTGTTTGTTTAATGGTATGAACTATACATATGTGGCGAAAGCTGCAAAGTGTTAATGTTCGTGACTGCATAGAAATTGTGCATCCGACATTTCCAGTCCAGTAAAATATATACAAGTCTACTAGAGGTGAGAGCCGCATATCTTATTTTGCTTTCCATATATATGCAATGCAATTTGATCCTCGCTAGTCAGTTTGCCTCCGTACACTGATGATGATCATGGAAGGTCGAAACGCGTCAGTGCGATGCGGCAGGCAATAATTTAGCTATGTTACTCGACTGGTTAAATAAAATAGGATTGGTGTTTACCTGAATCTCGCAAACTTGATTTAAATAATTGTTACCAACACCCGCGCAATCATTGATTGTTTAATTTTATTTACCATACATATGTGGCGGAAGCTGCAAAGTGTTACTGTTCGTGACTGCATGGAAGTGGTGCAGCCGAAATTTCCAATCAAATAAAATGTATTTGAGACTACTAGATAGGAAAGTCGCATATCTTATTTTGCTTTACATATTTATTAATTTCGTTTTGTTCTTCGCTGCCCAACTGCTTCCATCAATGCTGTTATTTTAGCGTTTTGCATATATTCACAGCCACTGTCTGTTGCCGCTTATCTCGGATTCGTTTAATTACCAGAGTAAATGTCACATCTGTGCCATGTTGATATAGGGTTCATCCGCGGTATCATTGACCTAGATGGGATCGCCATCATGGCCAAATTTTGTTGAACATGGAACTTCTCTAACAGGCTGCCATGCGTATTTTGCAGCGCGTTAAATCTGGTGGTGTCAAGCAGCAAATACATGATAATCTTATGCGATTAGAAATCCAAAGTAAAATCCATCAATTTGGACGAATAAAGCTTAATTCATGTTTTGGTATGCAGTGGAAGCTAGTCCGACACTGGTTTTGAGAATGTATAATTCAGCAATCACTTTCTGTGATCTGACACGGAAGTGATCAAATACTCAACATTATAATTCTGTATACAGGGGTTCTAATGGTGGTTTAATCGGACATTTACGAATTCTTCGCGAAATTTTAGAACTGCAACTTGTAAAATCGGTGCATCTAACGAAAAATTTTGCGCTTGCATGGCGGCTTCAAATTTGTTGAACCACAACTGTGGCCTTTCAACTCCTAGCTGTGCAAGCATAGGTCTAAATTCCTAAGAAGATTGGAAATAACTGGCCATTCTGGTTGTAAACACTTCAGAGGTTCGGGCGCTGCCATCTGGGCCCATTATTCGCTCAAATAAGTGGTGCTCAGTACACAGACTCCCTCAGTGTTCAAAATAACTTCATCTAGACAAACTGTAATATTCGCTAATTCGTCGATTATGATATATTTATTTCGCTAACAGTTGTACCAGCTCTAATAACAAAACTTAGTAAGTCATATTTCTGCTTGTTCCAAACTTGTTTATTATTATTAGTAGTAGTAGTATTAGTAGTAGTAAAACACATTCAAACAACAATGCTTTATTTTTATTTCTTCCTGAGGATTAGCTGTTGTCTGCAGCATACCCTTGACCCTCTGACAGTTTAAGTCTGACGCTTCGACGATGTTATTCTCTAGCATTCACGAAATACCGAAAAAGAGCCTTTGGCATCACATTTGTCTTGAATATAGGATAGTTTTTAGCACCATATAGCATTATCTGCCCATTTGAAACAAATGCAAATTTGATATTTAATCATTCGCTCATGTTAGTCAAGTAATATATAAGGATTAAACTTTTATGCATTGCCAATATAATTATCTTGGATTTTGGTGAAGAATAACATGGGTAATTCTTCAAAAGTTCCAGTAGATTCTGGTATCCAGATCAATTAATAGCATTGAATATGCGACCTTGGAAATTATGATCAAAAAAACGAAACAATAATAAAACCACACTTTATTTGATCGAATACATGTCAGATGTTTTACAATCAAGCCTGATTTACTAGCGTCTCATTAATGTAAATTGTTATCTATTATTGTTTTGACAGGAATGCATTCTCTTCAGATAAATAAAACATTTATTACCCGATACGTATGCAAAACATAAATTTTAAATTACACATTAGCGCTTTCGTTCGAACTTGTCAGATAATTTTACTGGGGGTGTAAACAAAAGAAAACTTAATAGAAGTTACATTGAATTAGAAGAACGGTCTAGGCTAAAAGTGCACAAATATATATCTTTAAGTCCGAAATTTTGAAAAATAGGAAGCGTAACTACGTGTTCGTTTCTCAAATGAATACTTTCATCAACAAGACAGCTCCTATGCTAACTGATTTTTGCTTGCTTCACTGAATATTTTCAGTTCCTCTATAGCTTCCCTGATTTATATACAAATAAGCATGAGTCTGTTTCTGCAGGAACACAGAGTATTTACCACAATGCCCGTTAAAATAACCACGTCGTACAATCCTTGAAGTCGCTAATTCTCATTGGTTAATTAAGATTATCGAATTTCTTGAAAGCTAAATTTCAATTCGTTATTCTGAACTTCTACTATATAATGATCAACATGCCTTTTAATAGAGGCTTCGCAGCTATACTTCAGTTACGTCTATTATTATATGTATTAATTCCTTGTTCAATTAATAAATAAATTATTACCAATCTATAATTTAGCAATGACAACATATGGCAATCACTGTTGTCCAGCTACTCCGTTAAATGTATAACTACTCTTATTTATAATATATGAATTAACTAGTTTAATAAATAAATTGTAAACCATTTAACTTTCTTGCCCTGATTAAACCAGACTGATTTTGCACCCGTAACTTACCGAATAATAATGCACAAATAAAATATGTACTACAGTTCTACAAGGAAATCTTATTTACGATAATTTTTCTCTTTTCAGAACTATCTTGGCTCATGTACATTGCTTCCAAATTCTATTTGCCCGTCCGCTGTTCTTCTATGTGGTATCGTTTCAGATGCCTATACTTATACAGCAGGTTGTATGCTTCTTAAATGAAGCCACACTTCTTGCTACATGGCCAAATAATTACTGGAGAATGAGTATATTTTCCGAAAGCTGCCAGCTCAAAAGAAATACATGGATGGTTTTTCTTTTTTCTTCTATAAGAAAAAATAATCTGTAGAATTTTGCATTTTTAGTTGATATTTTTTATGCAATCCTTCCTTCTGTGAGTGAGCAATATTTATTTTTTATAGGCATTGAAATCGATTTTGTCAAAAGTTATGCTTGACGTTTTATTAAATAATGCGGCAATCACTATTTTTATTCCTAAATATTATGATTTGATTTTGAGAAAAAATTCTCTGTTAATGTTTAGCTTATAAAATCCTTTAAATAAGATATTTTTGAAAAACTAAAGCTTACTGAAAATTTCACGTGCCATGTTGAAAATGTCCGAATAATTAATTGATATTAAACATTGCTTAAATGTGTTCTTATATGGCATAAAATTACCTCCTAGATATAGATAAAAATGCCGTAATAACTGCGACGTTTCTGGTTTGCACGTAGGATAGAGTTTATTTTAAAATTGAACTCAAATATGAATGTTTCAATTTGAGATTTACTTAAACAGCGCATTATCATGTCTGTTAAGTTATAAAGTATACCTCACCATTCTTCTATTGCTGACATCAATGCGCCTACAGAGAGGAATGTAGAAACACAAACTGAAACAGGTGTTCTTTTCGAAAGAATTTTGTCTTGAAAGGTTTAATTTTATGCGAGATCTTAAATTAATGGTACATTATGTTTTAATTGTGCTTTTTTGTTATAATGATGTATAGTTAAAATGTTATTTTTAATGTCACCTTTGTAAAACTAAGTTTAAATATGAGTTTATCAATGAGTAAGTTAAAGTTAAATGCTTTTCGGAAAAAGAAAAATATCTATGAATTATTACGGGGCGAGCTGTTAGTAAATTGAAGAGATGACTATGAAATGCTTACCTAATTATCTTATGTGAATTTTAAAATGCAGTCACATAGGGATTTAATTTATACAAGAATCCGATACAGTCTTGTTGATTTTAATAACCCAGTTCGGTAGTTTCTGTTCAAGGTTTCTAAAATATTCAGCAGTCCTACCACATTCATTGTTTCCAATTGTGCATGGATTTTTTCCTTTTTTGCCCTCAGTTACTCAAACTGAAAATGATTTTAAAGTCAACGATTTAGGACACAGTAAAAGACGTACGCAGGAGATTGAAATTACACAAAACGCTTAGTTTGTGTCAAATCAATAATCCAAATGCCGTTAAGTATTATTGAACTAGATATAAAGGTTATTATTGCTCATATATTAGATGATGCTAACTATTAATAATACTAAGAATATAAAAATATTAATAATTATGATATAAATTGTAATATGAATATTATAAATAAATACAAAAGCAGTAATATTACTATT
>JAQBSW010004257.1:0-71548 GCA_029291075.1 Eudiplozoon nipponicum
CTAAAACCACCTTCGCCGTCACCATTCACTGTCAACTCCGTGGCACTCAGTGAACCTGCACCAACGCCAACTCTCCTGCGAACTGAACAACGCGGTGACATTCACATTCAAAGATCAATAGCCCGTCACCCAACCAAGTTCATATGCCGTCTGTGGGAAGGCTTACCAATTGTTTACTTCACGGGTACGCAGCCCAACAAGCCAGTTCTGCCGACCAGCCTTCAGAGAAAAGTTTTCGATTCAATTCACTCAATTTCTCACCCAGGAAGCCAAGCGACTGTCCGACTTCTTACAGATCGTTTCTGGGGTCACAGACTTAGGCAGAATGTTAAACGATGGGTCTCAGAGTGTGCAATTTGTCAGAAAAACAAGATCACACGACACACTCGTTCTAAGTTGCAACATTTTCGGTCTACTTCTCGCCTAGCCATCGTCCACATCGACATAGTTCATCTGACAAAGGTTCAAGGTTTCAGCTACCTTCTAACTATGATCGATAGATTTACACGGTGGCCTGCGGCATTACCTCTTGGCACCATTTCTGCAGACGAAGTAACTAACGGTTTTATCTCTGCATGGATATCCAATTATGGTGTTCCCAATAAGGTCATCACGGACAGAGGCACTTGCTTCTCATCTGATCGTTTCAAATTCACCTTGCGGTACATGGGATGCATCTTACGCCAGACGACTGCCTACCATCCCCAAGCTAATGGTATGTTAGAGAGAATGCATAGGAAACTCAAAGCTGCTTTAGCATCCTCGTCCATTAACGGAAACTGGGTCGATGCACTACCTTTTGTTCTGCTTGCCATGCGTTCCCGTACTCGTGAATCCATTAAAACATCTGCGTCACAACTCTTGTATGGCATGGATCTACGCCTGCCTAGTCAGCTCCCACGTCTACTACCGGCACAAGATGAACAACAAGACGAAGCTACCCGCCTTCGACTTCATTTCGGTAACATGTATCAACAGCAGCCGAGACACACGCCTCGTCCAGTCTTCGTTCACCCACAGCTCCACAGCTGCAAGAGAATACTCGTTCGCAACAATAATGCTGTTGCACCACTACAACCAAAGTATCGCGGTCCTTACCCGATTTTGCTCAGACAACCAAAATACTTCATTATTATGCAAGGCGCTACACCGACATCAGTAAGCATAGACAGGTTGAAACCGTTTATCGAACCGCCTGATCCTGAGAGCGTTCAACCTTCTACACACGTCTCAGGCTCCGTCTGCCCACAATCTCAATATCCTGCTTTGTATAACGCGTAATTAATTTTTTTTAAACATTAACATTAACTATCAAATTTTTTTAACCTTTCGTTATTTTTCGTATTTGTCTCACGTGGCATAACCAGCTGGTCTTAGCTAACAATTGTGTAGCATTTTTGAACAGTTCTTTGGTATTATGCCATCTCTGAGGCAATGTTCGTGTACATATTTTTATGCAATTACCTTTGATTTTAATGTATATATTTTTACATGTATTTCTCACACATGACATTACACTGCCTATTTTGGTATGACCAGCTACTTAGAGCTAACGCTTTCGTGTAGCAACACTAAGTAGTGATCAGCTTCATATCATGGTACAGGCCACTTTCAATGCATATCTCAACTTTATCAATTGCACAAAGACCACTCTACAAATGTTATGACCACAACGTCGAGCACTCTAGCTCCTTTGGTCGTATACAAACACATTGACAACGATCCAACCTGCTTAGGTTTTTAACTTAAACCTGGCAAATTCAGAGGCGATTTACCTCGAAATCTTCACGCTGCGGCTCCAAAAACTTACACTGCTCTATTTTGCCTCACGTGCTATGACCGTCCACTAGAGCTAACAATTTGTGTAGCAATTCCTAGTGGTTACCTGGCATCATATCATTGTTGAAGCAACCAACAAGCATATTTAAGCCCAGCACTTATGGTTCATCATATTTTTGCTTAACTTGGTTCGAACTCTGTCATGCATTTCTTATCTAGCCTCGCAGAGAGGAATTTTTTTTCTTTTTTTCAGAGAGGAAAGTGTTGTAACGACACAAATCAATGGCCGACATATTGCGTAAATTAAATTCAAATTTATTTACGTTGCACCAATGAGAAAAAAGCGAAATTGCCGTTTAACCACGTTTAACCAATAGTGTGCAAGTAGACATATTGCATGCTATTTAAGCACGGTAATTTACCATGCAAGTCAGTTGTGTCGTATCTGCGTTCTGCCTCGTGTTACACATGTGCGTGCTGTCGGCTGTCAATACCTACGCTGGATATTGATTTGTTTCACCAACAATTGGCAACATTCGTGACTCACCGTGTTGCTCTTCAACCAGCAAGACGAGCCAATTAATGCAGAACTTCAACCAAGTTGTCCACATCGTGATAACAGACAGCAGGAACCACAACCAGAGTCCACCCAAGGAACAGAACATCAACTTACATATATATAACTTACGAGAACGCCGCCAAGGCCCTGTTAAGGGCCCCCATATCAGTAACTAATCTCTATTCAGAGCACCTTAACCGAGTTTGTAACGTCGTACGGCATTTACTTGAAGTCGGGGCGTTTACAGGTCAATTGCTTGAAACAAACATTACTTCATCGGCCGTTTATTTTGGCTTGTCTAAGAATAAGATTACTTTTTCATTTAGTTCGGAGTATAATCTGTGTTCAGTTTGTTAGATTAAGTAGGTTATAATAAGATGCTTTTTAGAATTACTGCTGTTATTCTTGAAGACTTGCAAAATTTGAGACATGTAGATTCAATGTGATTATTCATTGTGCGATTTGCATATTTGAGGATTTTTCTGTTTGAATGTCTTATTCGTGAGAAAAATACAACATTAACGATTAAGGCGCAGTAGTGCAGCTAGACAGATTGACTGACTGGACAAATCGCTTTATAATTGTTCAGATGCTTAGCTGAATGTGTGACGGACTGTTCGATTAAATTCATGCAAAAATTAAGTTTTTTTTAAACTCCCACCATTTAATTACCCAATTATTAACTTTTGTATGTGTATCATTCTTTCACTTGTTAAGTGATCAAACAAAGAAATGATTTCGTTACATATTGGATAGCTAATGTGTTAATGCAAATTTGTACTTTATTTTGACCACCCATGATATAAGCGGTAAAAATTTTAACTTGATTTTAATATTTCTACTTTGTACTATGGTGTAGGGGTCAATTTCCGGGGTTGCTATCTTGTTCGTGATTTTTTACCCCTACTACATATCAATGGTGGCCATTATTACTACCCGTGCACCCAATCAGTCTCTGATCCATTTCGGATGGTTGATATGAGAAGACTGAAGAAAGGTTTCATAGATATATTCCACACAATGTAGCATATAAAAATATAATTCACTGTTAATCCGAATTGAATGAGTTGGTTGGCAAAAATACAGATTTTAATGCAAAAGTATGTTTTAAATACCGTTCACAATTAAACTAAATTGTCCGTCTTCTAGACGGCAAAAATAAAAGTGATTTATGTCTATAAAGTGAAATGTTTAGCACAAATGTCTGGAATGTAATGAGTAGTCAAACGATTAAAGATACATGATAATATGAGCCTAGTAAAATTATTTATGTTCATAAATTCACTGACACAATAGTCCACCGCGTGATCCTCTCCGATCGCGCGCGGTTCTGTCTAGTTTATAAAAACACTATTAATTACAAATAAAATTGCAGTTCAAGAAATATCGATTAAAACTGCTTGAGACTAAGAGATTGTTCCTAAATACACAGCTAAGAGAAATAGTGTTTAAGGACAGAGTTAGAATATTTGACCTTAAAGAGCACAGTGTTTGTAAAATTCGACCTTCGTTGGGTTGTAACACGGAGCCGCGTGTTACATACACCCCCCCGACAGTGAAAATTAGTACACAATGAAGGGGTCTAACCTTACAGGAAGTGTTATTGCTCTGTCATGCCGTGTAACGACTGATTTTGGTTCTGTCAACACTGATACTGGCTCCTCTATCTCTCGCGTTCTTGGACGGATGGTTAGGTCGAAGTGTTCGAGAATAAATTTTTAAAATAATTTATTTACATTTTCTATTTATTGTTTTAGCAATTTAGTCATTGCTTTGCTGGTAGTTTTATTTAACTCATTAAAATTTAAATAATGTAGAAGTAATGGCACGGTGGTGTGTTTAATTCTTTAAATCAAGTTTCGAGCTTTAAGTAAACACCGATCCCATTGTATTCAACCAATCGTTGAACAACATAACTAAACTAACGCCAGCCGCAACGCACTGATGCATTGAGGATCAAACCGCACTGAATATATATGGAAATCAAAATTAGATATGCGCTCTCACCTCTAGCAGTCTCGCACACATTGAACTTGAGTGGAAATGTCGGCTGCAAAATTTCTATGCAGTCACGAACATTAACAGTTTGCAGATTTTGCCACATATACATATATAATCATATCTAACTTTGATTTACATATATATTCAATGCAGTTTGATCCTCGATAGTCAGTTTGCCGTCGTACTCTGATGATGATCTTGGAAGGTCGAAATGCGTCAGTGCGTTGCGGCTGGCGGTATTTTTGTTACGATGTTCGACGACTGGTTAAATACAATGGGATTGGTGTTTACTTAAAGCTCTTAAACTTGATTTAAAGAATTCTGACCAGCACCTGCGCAATCAATTATTATTAAATTGTATTGCCTATATATGTATATGTGGCGAAAGCTGCAAACAATTAATGTTTGTGACTGCATAGAAATTGTGTAGCCGACATTTCCAGTCAAGTTCAATGTATGAGAGATTGCTAGAGGTGAGAGCGGCATATCTAACTTTGATTTCCAAATATATTCAATGCGGTTTGATCCTCGATAGTCAGTTTGCCGTCGTATTCTGACGATGATCATGGAAGGTCGCAAAGCGTCAGTGCGTTGCGTCTGGCGTTAGTTTTGTTATGTTGTTCGACGACTGGTTAAATAAAAAGGGATCGGTGTTTACTTCAAGCTCGCAAACTGGATTTAAAGAATTATTACCACCACATGCGCTATCAATTATTGTTAAATCTTATTGCCTATATATGTATATGTGGCGAAAGCTGCCAGCAGTTAATATTCGAGACTTCATATAAATTGAGCAGCCGACATTTTGAGTCAAGTTCAATTTATGCGAGACTAATTGAGGCTAGAGGCGCATATCTAACTTTGATTTCCAAATATATTCAATGCGGTGTGATTCTCGATAGTCTGTTTGCCATTGTACTCTGATGGTGATCGTGGAAGGTCGAAATGCGTCAGTGCGTTACGGCGGGCGGTAGTTTGTTATGTTGTTCGACGACTGGTTAAATACAATGGGATCGGTGTTACTTCAAGCTCGCAAACTTGATTTAAAGAATTGTTAACACCACCCGCGCAATCAATTATTGTTAAATTTTATTGGTTTAAATGCATGATTGGAGATAAAAGCGACGCTTCTCTTAATGAAGTACGACCTAATAACTTCCTCGCGATGATGTATAAAATGCTTTAATAAGTAAAATCGTAAACTGTTTCCTTAATGTAAATTAAAACATTTCAGTAAGATTTATTTTTATAAATTTGGATGGAAGCTAATAAATTATATCGAATATATTTATATTTGCCTAAATACAGAATATTTTTAATTTATTCGTGTGTAATGGGTGACTTTAACTATGCTTGAGACGATAAAATTTTAATGTTTAAACTAAATGATCATTTCAAATTGAGGAGCATCTAACTCTTACAAATGAAATTACTAATTATAATTAGAGCGTACATAAAAACGTTTCTAAAATAATAGATATATCTCAAAGCTAAAGTAAAACATTTTTTACATTTAGATAGATTTTTTAGTTTAGCAAGAAAATAGAACCAAGAGCATGCAATACAGTAAACGACCTCGTTTATGTATTCTCAAAAAATATATAAAACAGTTTATTGATATTCGACAGGCCGTGGAATATCACAGCAGTAAAAAGATAAGAAAATGGAATGCTATAATTTATTACTTTTTTTAGTAAACTGATAATATGATTGCAGCACGAAAATCTAATCCTAGCTCTTGCAATTTTAAGTAATAATTTGATGAATAAAGCGCATTAAATGTTATGATTCAAATATTTGATTCGTGAAACAGGTTATAGAAATCCAAACTTTTCAACAAAATATTATCAGCTGGATGATTTAGCTGTGAATTTTTTTACGGATATTTCTATAAATTCTAACTAATGTCAAAAGTTTATCTTCATATATATTAGACGTTACCTCTGTGTCATGGTATAAGGCCAAACGGTTCGTCCTGAATTCGCTTGCGAAATAAAATTTCTTTAATGTGTAGTGTTAAAACATGTTAATGTTTAAAGTGAAAAAATATAATACCTTTAAAATATATCTTTGTTGACTTTAAACTTAATCTTTACCTGAAAAATCTTTTCATGTTGAACTGTTGTTGAATTAGTATTTTATCTTGCATCACGCGCTCCCCGACTACAGAGCATATATTATCATCATATGTTTTTTGTGAGGACTTCGATAAATAAGTATCAATCAGTGCCTAACAGATTTAAAGGAAGGATCCAAAATAATATTACTCAGCTAAATTGAACTATGCTCTTCTTATAATGACATCAGCTTCTCAATCACTGGCTTCTTTACCTTTAATTCATGAATATATTAAATCGTGCCTAGCGGACTTTAGCTTACAATGGCCTGCTAATAACTTATTTAGATTTTAGGATTTAATAAATAAAATATTTTAATTTAACTATTTGTTTGTAAGATTAATTTAAAAAATTATATATATACGTATAATACTAGTTGTTAGTATAATTACACATACCTGTTTTTTGGATGTGGCACCGAATACTTCAATACCATCTTTAGGGCTCCTTTGTTAACAAAAATCTCAATGCAGCCACAAACTTTACAATTTTTAAATTGAATGCTTAACTACAACTGACGTTTCATTAGATATGTGTACATAATGTTCGTATTTGTGCCATTTTATTTTACAGAAATGCATTCCGTTAAATATAATTTCCTACACGTGTAATAATTTCTAGGAGAAGTTAGAATAGTCTTATAGCAAATATTTATTATTCACTAGAAAATCATATGTCTTATACGTGTGCAGATCCGTGAAAATTCCATTAAATACAATTACCTACCAGTGAACGTTCATTTAAATAGAACTTCAGTGTTCAATCATAATTTATCCTTCCACACCTCAGACTAATGGTTTAATATAAACTTTGCTAAACAAAGTATTTATATTACCTCTCCTTTTCAGAAGGGAGCAAGATGATGCAGATACAAGAGCCAAAATATCCCGTCAGTGTATATGCTCAAGATGTAGTAAAATATAAGTTTTAATTAATGTATGAAGTTAAAATAAATGAGGGTCAAAATGAAAATTTAGAAAATTAAAAACTGATAGGAAAATTATATTAATATTTTAAATAAAACGAGCTTTTTGGCGTAAAGTTTCATTAACAAATGTCACACAATTAAAGAGACAAAAATGAATAAAATGATTAAATATTTAACAGTAAACTATTAAATTTATATAAAATCATAAAATTATTTAAGTGATCGGAGTTAATCTTCCTCTGGTGCGTGTAAATCACTATAAATCTAATTTGCTAAATAATTTCAAAATTCAATTTTGTGTTATATTTTAGGTTCCTACGATTATTTAGTGCTGTATTAAATTAGTTATATTTTAGTTGGGGGTTTTCCTTTAATCACCTTACGAAATTGATTGTAAATTTTAGAAATTTTCGATTGAGATAATAGGTTTCCCGCAAGCTGGCCTACAATTGTTGGTGTGATCGAAAATTGTCTTGGTATAGACTACTGCATGAATTTTATTTATTAGTCTCACATATACAAAATCTTCAAAGCCATATAAATTTGGATGAAAGAATCAGCAATCTACTAACATGTAGGATGCTGGAGACAGGACCAATATGCTGCGCAACGTTTCTTTGTACAGCTTCTATCCTGTATGAGAAAACTTTTATATAGGAAACTGAGTGGAGACTGTGTATACTTGGATCGGCTTAAAAGAAATTTTATACAATTTTATTTGTGTATACTTCGATCATATGTTTCTGCCTTTCAATGTCTCTCGACCGAAGCTCTGCGCTGAATGGTTGTGCCTAAATCCTTAATTTTTTGCTGAAGGTTGATATGAAATTATCGCTATTAAAGCATCACAAAAAGGAACATAGTTAAATTAATTCGTATTACCGATTTTTAGCGCTTGTGTCTTTTACTATTAATCCGTATTAATAATAATTTTAAGTTCCCACTCAGATCTCAAATATCTAGTGTTATGTTATGTTTAGAGAAATAATTATTTGTTGGATGAGTTGAAAAGATGATTTTAGGTCATCAGAAACTTTGCATTTACGACTATTAAGGAATTTATTCGGCAAATTTTCATATATGTTTTCAAATAGATATGGTCACAAGCTTGATCCTTGCGAAAAGCCGGTTTTGAATTATAGTATATTGGATCGCATAATGTTTACCTGATTGATCATGCTTCTATTATATAAAAATAGCCATGCCGTCTAAAGATGGTCGGATCAATATTAAATAAGTAAATCCCCTTCATAATGACATATAAATATATAGAGTCAAAGAAATTTTAGATATAAATATATACGGTTTTCATATGCATATTATTCTCATCCAGTTTTATAGCCTACTTCCACATTGATAGTGTTCATAATTGTTGATCTATTAATCGTGAAAACATGATGGCTTCACTCAGAGACGGACAGCAATGGATATTCAAAATAATCAAGTATTAATTGGGCAATTATACTAAAAAATAGAGAAATGTTTGAGATTATCCTACAAACATGTGCGTTTATTGACTTGCTAGCATCAGGCAACGGCTTGACGACACATTGGTAGCATAGTAATTGGCTTTTTACCGTCATTTAATATTTTGATAATGTAAATAGAGCAAATTTTAAAAGGATAAAAGGCAAACAAAGTAAGTTAATAATCGATATAAAATGATTATCTGTTTGCTATTGAGAATGCATTTTTAACGTTAATTTAAATAAAGTGTCACAAACAATAAAAAGGTGATTTCACGTTACCGAAAAAAGCAGAAAGCTCAATCACCTAGCTTTCGTTTTGTGACTTGCAAACTAAATAAAACATTTCCCTCAAATTAAAAATATATTCTTTATTCGTTTTATCTAACGGAAGTATCACTTTTAAATTCTCTTTTAATTTACTATAGTCATTTATAGGTTTGTTTCCTAACCTCAGATTGTACGTAAACTGAGCCAATATACTTATTTTTGATCTTTTTCGGAGCACCGGTAGTAAATAACTAATTTCATTCTAAATAAAAAAAATTAATAATTTTTTTAATACTGTTGAATGTACTAAATTTTACAATATCTCTTTTAATTCTTAATTTTCATAAAGTTATATACTTCATTTTGGAGTTAGTATCACTAAAATTGCAGATATTCGATAGATTAAGTAATAATGTGGTTAGATAAGAGAAAAAATTACTAGTGTCCCTTATATCAAAAGAATCATAATCAAATTCGTATCAAATCCTCAGAAATACTCACAATTATTTCTTGAACATTTAACATGAGTGCTTATATCTGAGATATTCTAAACATTGGGACAAAATTTATCCATGCAAGAATAATCTGTTTACGTTCTAGTTACGTTCTAGTAATTAACATCTTGGACCACTTTCCAATGAACCATTTCTATCTTCACATATACATAATTGAAACTTTTAATTGGCTTACTCCTAACTTGTGTCATATCATGATATGGAAAAAATAGGTTATTTCACAATAAAGAAGTTTGTTAAAATTTCTTGCAATATGAGATATTTATGATGTGTTTTCGCAAACATGTTGAATGTAGTTTTACACAAAACAATATACTTTTCTATTTGAACTAAATTGACAAACCCGTAAACAGTGCATCAAGATGTTATTAATTAATGTGTTATTGTATACTGAAGCATACAATCAACACTTCTTAAATGATAAAAATTACATTAAATTTAAAATTTAAAATTAACTTATAAATAAATTATAAAAAATCTGTCGCATCAATAAAGATTTTATGACAAGGCGAAAATAGAAACCAGGATTTTGCAACAAAACAAACGACCTCGTTTACTAGATTTAAAGAAATATATACAAAACAGGTGAAATCGCCACAATAACGTTTTTAAAAATTAAATTTTCAACAGTTTATTTTCTCAAGGTAGAAAATGGGCCAAACACTAAAATTTATTACTAGTTCTGTGAAAAAATAAATGTCGAAACGAAAAAGCTTTTTTTTACTAAATTATGGGTTAACCAAAATATATGATATAATATTAACTGTTAGAAACATGTTCTAAAATGTTATTTTTTAAACAATAATATCTGGTCAAATCTCAAAGATACAGCAGTGATAAACAATATTAGCCTCCGAAAATCATTTTTTAAATTTTAAACGTTCATCTTTATATATTAATATATTACATAAAACCCCAGTGTAAAGATTCTTGCAAAATAATTCATTTTGAGTTGTATTAACAAATAATGGTTGAAATATATCCAATAAAAAGATTCAGTTTTTGTTTGTTCAAAAGAAAGACGTATCTCATCTAAAGACCAATTTTAAAAGTCACAATTATTGGTTTTTTTTGATGGATACCTATTTATGAAATTTAAAAAAAATCATTTATTCCGAAATATGAACTTAGAAAACACCTAATACATTCAATATATTCCTTAGATAAATAAATTTATTATGCTTGTATGAATCAGTGCCTTTCAGATAACTAGTAAGATCATATAGAAGAGTATGACAAAAATTAGGTGAACAACGAATTGGTATTTTTATTTTTTGGCTTCATGTGAACAGGCTACAATGGCATTTTATCGTGATTTAAAGAATTGCACCATACTTCAATCAAATTCAAATACTCAAATCGTCCAATTCATTCATGTATCTCTAGCAATTAATTATAATATTTAAACCCGGCCGTCAGATTTTTAGGCTAATAAATTATCGTTACACACACGCAATCAATTAATTTTTAATTGTATTGCCTATATATGTATATATTTGTGACGAAATCAACAAACACCTAATACACGTAACTGCATAGAAATTTTTGCAGTCGACATTTCCAGTCAAGTACAATGCATTCGAGACTACTAGATTTAAGAGCCGTATATCTCTTTTTTCTTTCCATATATATTTAATGCGGTTTGATTCTCGCTAGACAGTTTGCCATCGTACTCTGATGATGATCGTGGAAGGTCGAAACGCGTCAGTGCGTGCGACTGGTGGTAGTTTTGCTATTTTGTTCGACGACTTGTCAAATACAAGCAGATTTGTGTTTATTTCATGCTCGCAAATTTGATTTAAATAATTTTAACTACCAACCGCGTAATCAATCAATTTTAAATGTATTTATGTTCGTTCAAAAGAAAGATTTATCTCATCGAAAGAACTATTTATTTAAAATCATGATTAAGGCTGATTTTTTATGGACACTTATTTATTAAATTATAAAAAAAATCATTTATTCCGAAATATTAATTTAGAAAACACCTAATTTATTTCAACCATCTAGAGTGTAATTATGCAATATATTCCATCCATAAATTATTTTACAATGCTTGTATGAATCATTAATTCCAGATTACTAGTAAGATCATGTAAAAGAGTATAACACAACTTAAGTGAAAACGAATGTTTATTAATGTATTTAGCTTCAAGTACACATGCTACAATAATAATTTATTGTGACGTATAAAATTGCGCCTTACAAGAATCAAATGCAAATATTCAATGCGTCCATTTTATTCATGTATCTCTGGCAATTAATTATAATATTTAAACTCAGTCGTCAGATTTTAATGTTAATAATTTATCCATACATGTATATCGCAAAATTAACCTCAATTACACGTACATGCCGCTTTCATGGAGATCGTTAGTTATCCAAATTAGAGACTTAAATGACACAATCATTATTCTGAATGCAAATTGTTACTAAAAAGTGTAAGATACATAGAACATAGTGAAGTAATACATTTCAGATTTAAAATGTGTTGCTTGAAGGTATTAATATTCAAAAATATTTCCTCAGAATAAATTGCAATGTTGATGTATTAAAAATATTAATTGTTGAGTAGAAATTAGATTGCAAAGATTTTTCACATAGTTTTAATATCTTTTTTGCGTTTTGCATTTAAAACAGAATATTGTTTGTCCTCCAAATGTTTTCGTCTTTTATTCATTTAATTACAATTCATGGTGAACTATACTCTGTTTATTTTTAGATTATGATATAAAGAAGATATTTAAATCAATCAAAAATACTCTTCCTAATACTCTTTATGAAACCCGATATAATTCTTAAATGAAATTATAAAAGCATTAAAAATAAGCATTAAAAATTCAAACTCCATTCGAATGAATTCTTCATTAAATAATATATTCATTATCTTAAATGTCAAGCTAAACCTTTTTGACTTCTAAAAGTTTTCCGACATCGAAATTTGCTGAGAACGCTAAGTTTGAAATTCGATAGTCGTTTTTTATTAATGTTCGAGTTTTCTTGAATTTGTTCTAAATTTAACAATTTATGTCAAAAACATTATCCAAAATTATCTTCGTGCGATTTTCCATAAGATAATACATCTTTATATTTAAATATTTTATTTTAATTCTCTTTAAGTTCCTGTTTCACGGTGTACAATAAAAACGATATTTAACAGATAAAACAGACATTCCTCTTAATTCGTTTAAGCAGTTCTATGCCAGTATCAGCGCTTTTCTTTTGTTTAAATTGAATAGGTATATGGCTTATTCTTGCTTTTAAGATCTCAATGCATTTTTAACTTTGGAGTAATTGCTCACATTATGTACTCCTCCCACAATAATAATGTACCATTAAATCAACCAACACTAAATTAAATTTAAAATTTATTTGACTTTATTTTTACTACTACAGAAAGTAAATAGAAAATATAACTTTTCAAAAGGGATTATCAAGTCAATAACAGCGCTTTTTGCAAGCTGGTTTGGGTATAATTCAAAATGCCAGACACTTGGAACGTGACATTTTGCCATTATTTAACGAAAACGTGGATTTTAATTATCCAGGCCACGACATCTTTTGTGTCATCATTTACGACACATTGGAATCTAAAATGATATAAAACAAAAGTTAAACAATTTAATAGAATACTGAGTTAAAGCACATTCTTCCTCAATTATAATAAAAATGTATAGGCCGCGGGATTTTTATACTAAAATTATAGAGATTCAATACGTTAAGGAAAATTGTCTTTTGGATTTAAATTGTGTTATTTGGAGACACAAACGTTAAGTTTTCTACAGTTCATTCCAAGATAAATGCATATAATCGGCAACGGATGTTTTCTTTTAAAAATGTGACCATCTTCAATAAATAATATGTGAAATTCGTATATTTATTTTAAAAATTTGGCCTGCTAATCAATTATTCCTAGGATTCATATGTGCAATTACTGAATTTTACAAATATGTACATTAAACATAGTTGCGATCCTGATATTGGCACGTGACTCAATATGTATATACAGTTATCAGCATAAAATTAGAAATGTTTAGTGAAGAATAAGCAATTCATCCAGTGAACCGATTTCGTCTTTATTAGGAGCTAATTACATATAGTCCAGAATTTGCCGCGAACAAGGCTCGAACCTGGATACGTTTGTTTATGTCAACATTGCAATCATGATAAAACAGTAATTCTTATCACCGCTTGCGCTACCAACATTAATTGAATATTACAAATCTTGTAAATCTTTAAGAAAGAACAATAAACCTGAAAATCAGAATTTAACTTGAATCTGTATTTACCTCTTATTTAGCCATCTCAATTTAGCATAAATCTTGTTTTAAACAAGTTTTAAGTAGTAACGAATTTTGGCATAAAACTTAAAAATGAAGTATAGGAAAAGCCAAATTCAAAAAAAGTTATCTTCAATTTAAATGCTTCAATTCCGTGAAAACAAATTTTTCCAGCCATTTTAGCATTATTCCCATAAAAGAAAATTATGCTTCAATTTCGTACTTAATTTCAATCTTTGTGTATATCAATATCTGCAAAATATACAGTTGCTCATATCTTCCCATAAATAATGAATACTAGTGTTCATTGTTTTATAGAATATTTATTTTGTTCAAAATTGTTTCTCAACACACAGCCATATTTTTGTTTTCTTCTTTTCCTTTTCCTAGAATGTTCCTTTAATTAACTCTTTTTGGTCAGATTATTCATGTTCCCCTCGAACCAGCATGTCCAACGCAAACTGACCCGGTCGAGATTAAAATTCTTTCATCCATTTATCTACATTCGTATTTGTGGCTAACAGTTTAAGCTAAAATTTCTTCATTTTTGATGAAAATGAGTTACGCTTTGATACAATCAACATCAAAAACGGAATCACATCCAAATAGTGTATTACACAAGCATTGCATTATTATACGTGTGGTTATTATATTTTCTATTTTAATATATTCTTTCATGCATTTACGATATGGTAAGATATATGTTCTAGTATTAGCCGCCCCGCACTATTTTAAATTTCACCATTTATCTTTTGATTATCATTCAAAATATTGTATGCTATATTACAAATATATTTTGACCAAAATGGCAATAATACTTTTTAACTTTGCCTTGAACAACGTATCTAATTTTGGCGGCTACAACGAATGTACTTTCATTAGCATATTTATCTTAGCAAGACTAGAGGTTTCAAGAAAAGCGAGTTTTCCACAAAATATGTGAAGTTTTCCAAATGTTGACTAAACCTTTTTTGTCATACACATAAAATTACCTGAATTTTAGCTTTTATGCGTATTATTTAACCAAATTATATTAATACACATAGCGGACATAAAAGCCTGTATCTCTTTATTAAAATATGCCTTTGATATCGGGGTACTAATTTCACACATAATGTGAATATTAATCATTAACAATAGCTTGACATATATATTAAAAACAAAAATATAAGACTAATTCAAAAGCCATCAGACAGCAGTCTATGCCAAATGATAAATTGATTTTCGATAATTGGTCGCTAATTTTGTCAATAATAAATAACGAGCAGAAATGACAATAAAATATCTAACTCAAATAAGAAAAAATCGAGAACCAGTAAACAATAATTAAAATTTGATAAAATGAAAAAAATCGATAAAAAAACTACTAAAATCAAGTTTCCATAGAATTACACTGTAACCGACCTGTCGCAACACGCAGCATAACCATCGACAGTGAAATGTAAGACGCGTTTCGACCTTGCATGATTATCACCAGAGAAGGACCACAAACTGACATGCGAGAATCAAGCCGCAATACTTAAATTAAGAAAGCAAATTCGATATGCGGCACTAAACTCTAGTAGTCTCGCATCCATTGTACTTGACTTGCAACTTCGACTGCACAATTTACACGCAGTCACGAGCACTAAGTTCCTGCAGCTTTCGCAATAAATGTATGAATTACATAACTAAGTAATCAATGACTGCGTGGGTGGTGTAAGAAATTCTTTAAATCACGTTTGCAAGCTTCATCTAAACTCTAATCCCATCACAGCCAACCAGTCGTTCAATGTAGCATAACTGCCGTCAATCACTCGCTTTGACGCGCTTCGACCATCCATGGTCATTATCAGAGCAAGGCGACAAACTGACAGAAGTTGTGTTACGTTTGCGAATAGTTTGCTAAAATAAGATTGAGGCTTATAAACTAAGCTCGCAAATTTATTTAAAACATTTTTTCGTCACCCGCACAATCACTGATTATAAAATTGTTTAATTTGTGTGTATGCCGAAAAATCTGAAGGAAGTTGATGTTCGTGACTGCATAGAAATTGTGCAGCCGGATTACCAGGTCAAGTACAAGGCACGTGACATTACTTGAGGTGAGAGAAGCATATTTAGTTTTGCTTTCTTTATATATAAATTACGCTTTTATCGTCACCAGTCAGTTTGCCGCCGTGCTTTGGTGATAATCATGAAAGATGGAAACGCGTCAATACGCGTGAATGAAGGTAGTTATGAGATGTTGTGCGATGGGTTAAATACAATAGGTTTGGTGTTTATATTGTGCTTACAATTTTTATTTAAAGTATAGTTCTATATGATCATTCATCAAAAAATATAGCTCTCTTGAAATCAGATTTATTTTACGAGTCATTACGAGAAAACGGAATATATTAAATCCAGGCAAAATAACTATTAAACCAATTTTAAGCTAAAACGGTAGTACCATTTTTTTAAATTTAATAAGTCTATGGGAAGAAACTCAGAGGGTCTGGTTACAAAGGAAATTCAAAAAAATAAATTTATTATGAGCCAAATTTGGATTTATTATTTCTTTCGCATGAGCATAAACCTAGCTCGTATGGTTTATTCTTTTTTTGGCGTTTGCTCATCGTGTCCTTGCTACCAAATCCGTAAAACGGTTCCTACCCTTTGCGACTACAGTATCAAATAGTGGACCGAATATTATTTCAACCAATACAGCAATCATTATATTTTCTCTAGATTTTAGTGCAAAGATGAATGCCTATTGAAAAGAACACAAATTGCTCCATCATCCAATAGCCGTCTCACTCTCAAAGTAAGGTTCCATAATTCAGGACCATTACCGTTCAATTTTGTTCCCGTTAAACCTACACGGCTAGATCGGCTGCCCCTGTACCTTAAAGAATTCAGCACACTATGCAATGCTTAGTTTATACTGAAATAATTATGTACATAATGGGTCAAGTGTTTATATCAAGATCGCAACCTTGATTAAAAGTAATTTTTATCACCGCCCGGTAACCAATGTTCGTTGAATCGCCCTATCCACACTATATAATACTAAGTTTATATATTCAAATGAATGAAAAGAAAGTATTGTCTTTAATCGTTAAATTTAGAAACTGCAATAAAAATTATTTTTGAGAAAACTTTGAATCAACTCAACGCAAATCAGATTAATAGTTTTCACTTTGAAAAAATATCGGGTAAGAAAGGTAACTGGTTGTCAGACTTCAAGACGGCAATGAAGCTCTTAGGCAACATAGCCTTTTTGCAATTAATGTTCACATGCCACAAACAAATTTCTGGATTCCTCTAATTATGCAACACAGCCTTAGCCAATTTTCGTATACACATGGGAAACAAACGACTGGATTCATCTCGGTCAGATGTGTCGAACGCTCTCCAAGATAGCTTCACGGTTTAGTGCCCTCTCTTGCATTGGTTTCAACAGAACTAACCGACGTTGAATCGAGTTCATTCACCAACCCATTGAAAATAATCCAGGTTATGTTTCCATTTTGGTCGCCAACACTGGGTGAATCACCACAAATTGATGCAATTCCAATGTCCGAGGCGTCTGACACATTCATTTCAAACAATTCCTTATTTGATCTAGTTCAAATGTAACATAGTCACAGTGCGATTCGTTTACACCAATTGCAGTTTATAGTACGTCTAGTTTCTAGACAAATCAGCTCTGATATGTTAATTTGAATTAAATTTCATGGAGTTCTACTTCTTATCCTTAGAACATAATAATTTCTCCCACTAACATTTGATTATAATCACGGTAAGTAATTTATTAAACTTCACATTTGATCAGGAATCTAGCTTACAATTTAACATGCTTAAAAAGAATAGTTGTCATTTTGTAGTCCGCAGTCGAAGCTTTTGTTTCCTTTCCAACTTCTTATCCTATACCAATAACTTTATCTTCTCCGTGTTAAAAATAGAAAATTCGTAATCTCGTTAAATTTTATCCAATGTTCATTCGATATGAGTTATTAGACTTAAAACTCTATAGTATTTCAGATTATGTATCTTCTCTGAATATGTCTTTTTAAAAGCTATCACAGTTTCTTATCAACGTGGCCTCTAAAATCAACAAACTACAATACATCTTATTTTCTAAAGTAAATTTCAAATTACTTCATTGATTGGCTAGGTCGACATATGTATTTAATTTATGCTCACCACATTTCCTCATGAAATCAGGAACGAGGCCAATAAAATAGCAAAATTGCTTCCAATAAAATACAAATTAATCACTGAATTGGTCCTACGGACACTAATAATAGTAGATACAATGTAAAGCGTAAGCTAGACTGTAGCGTTAATGAATTTTTGCACCAATCGAGATAAATGTAGGTCTTTTCCCAGAAGTTGTAAGAGGATAAGTCGTTGCAAATAAGAATGATTCAGAATATATTGAAAGATGTATGAACAATTAAATAAATATGACATTTACATAAAATAAAAAAAGATCCTTGAGATAGAATAACAGACGATTATTAATTTAATTATAGTTATAATCGATAAAAGTATATCGAAACCGGTTCACGGTGACTCTCTCAACGCAATCCCACCGAAGGGATATGTATTTTTAAAGGTTCATGTAAAAACAGACCCAGTTCATCTTGTTTTGAAAGCTTAACACTCTCAGATCATAATACTTCCAAACTACCTTGTCATGGAATAAAATTATTCGCATATATTGTACCGCATACTTCAATGAAATAATTTAATTTTATTGACAAAGCTACTAATTATAAATTTGAAGAGGCTGATAGAATGAAAAGTTTGCGTGTGACGTTGGCTTTTAACAATATTTTAGTGTCTAAGGCCAACTGGAGCCCCACAATTACCTCCATTATTGTATAGTTGTCTCGTACTCGTAGTTGGACAAATATAGTTGGTATAGTTAAGCAAATCGAGCTCAAAACGCTGTATCCCAGTTTCCATGAATAAATCATGACAAACAGGATGGTTTTCATTACATAATTCTGAGACACCCCTACAAAAAATTATATATACTTTTATAGCGAAATTGTATGTTTTACCAACATTTATCCACAATAATGTTATAGTTTTACATTAAAACACAAAAATATAGTTTGGCACGCTCGCTAAAATTAAAATTTTAATAAACATAATTAAATAGATTAAACGAAAGTATTTCTTTGCACCATTGCGACAACCCGTGTGACTTACATATTTAATTAATTGAAATAACAGTACAGAAATGTATAGATTTGGACCAAAGTTATAATAAAAAAACAAAACCATACATTATAAAGTTATTTTTTCGAATGTTCTTCTAAAATAAAAGCACATAAAATTGTATATATTATACTGACTAACTGGGCAGTCATTTAATTATGTATCTACACTTCTTTGCCAAAAAATTATCCAGACAGTCCGATCTCTCTAGCTTTATTACAACACATCTCCACACTTCGACAGAGAATTCAGATATAGTGTGGTGTATAGCTAGATCTTCGCCACGACTCATCTCCTCTTGATCGATTTGCTTATCCATCCAAATTGACCGACATTAGGTTGGTAATCATTTACCAGCTGCAAAGTATGTAGCACCAATGACAAATTTTTCGCTAAAATCACTAAACACTTGCAGATAATCCCTCTCAAATCAGTTAATGAAGAACGAGCTATAAATTACCTCGTCGAGTACCAAATATCTACCCTTAGGTTAATACTGCTTTTTCTTCTCATCGATCATTTATCATATCAATTTTTGCCGACCGGTTAGTCACTTCCCGTAACGTTCACAAATACCAATGCATCTCATCAGTGTGGTTCTACATGTTTCTTTTTACAAAGACAGGTTACTCGCTTCCTACCGTGTACAAAAATGATCATTTCGCCTCGCGAATATTTATCGTATCAATTCTTCGCGGACAGTCATTGTTTTCACCGCCGCGTACATACCTAACAGACAACATGGTGGTCCCTCTTGTTCTACGTAACTAAGTTCCAGAATATCAATTTTTGACGGATACAATATTTCCTTCTCCTCTGCACGCATAAATATCAACAAGGATATATTTCGTTTTTTCGACGAAGCCAAACCAAATTAACGCAAAGCATAACGGATTATTAACTTGTCAGTTTAAGAATAAATCCCAAGAAGGACCGGGTACTGAGCTTCTACACTTACATCCGTCCACGAATTACTTCTAATTGTATAAATTAATAACAACCTTTGCTTTCGTTATCAAGATTACTATTTACAAAATTAAGTGGTTTCATAGAATAGGAAGGTAATGTGTGTGGCTTCTTCGTAAAAACACTTATTGAAGCGCTAGAAGTTGCCCCACATTATCCTATAGCCGACACTTCCTCATAGTCTGATTTAAGTGCAACAGAATCAGTACCTTCTTCTTTTTGTGCAGTTTTCTCAATCCGTCTTGAATGACTACCATCCACTTACCATAAGTAGAAAAAGACAAATAAGATGGCCATTACTATAGGATTAAGAGACTCTCATGAATAATATTGTTGGCCTAAATGGCGTCATAGTAGAAACCATTTAGAAATTAATCAAAACTAACGGAATAGGTTCACATAAATGCATAAATCTTTAATTTTTTACGCAATTAAAATATCAAAAATAAGAAACGTAACAAAAGAGTGTGTGCGCAATTAGGGTCACCTGGGTAATCAACTTCATGAATTACTTAGAATAAAATTAGGCACAATAGGAAAACATGATTAAATAATTCATAAATGCTATAGCTGTGGGGTTTTAAAATCAAATCACATAAAATGTATACATGTTAATGATTAACCAGGCAGATAATCAGTTACGTATGTACACTCAAATAAAGATGATTTAGCCAGACACTCAGGTCTGTCCAGCTGCACTACAACAAATATATCTGTTAAATTATTACTGGATTCCTTCAAAAGGAACTTAAATGAGAATCCGAAAATACTAAAGGATACAGATTTAATATAATTCGTATGACGCTATCACTTACGTCTGTATATCGTCAACCAATTTTAATTTTAGAAATGATATTTTCCAACAGATCAGATGTATTCTTATTGGAAAACCGCTTTCAGTAACGGTAGATAACCATTTTTAAAAAGCCATGTTTAAAACCATCACCTTATGTTAGACGCTTGTTTGACAGATTTCTGAGTTGGAAGAATGGTGAGAATGGTTTAAAATAAATCGCTGAATTAGGTAATTGAATAAGTAATTCAAAATGTTCGTAAAGGAGATAGATGAATGGTATGTTGTCGTGTCTATGCGACATATTGATAAGAAACTTTATTATTTGTAGAAGAAATATTTTTAGAAATTTGAATAAGGATGTGAATTCTTAAGTCATTAATAATGTAGAGCTTAAGGATTTGAGATTTTCAGTACAAAGAAGATGAATTTAAAATTTTGAGATAAATATTTCAATTGGTAGATTACCAGTTGAAAGTAATAGAATCTGTAATGAAAGATGTTACAATAAGATATGATTTCAAATAATTTATGCCAAAATCGCGGGAAGCGAAAAGAGATTCGGAAATATTAATTATACAATATTTTTTAGTTGAGAAGGGAACAAAAACTGACTTCGAAATGTAAACCAAAACTATTCTTCTTATAAAGTATACACACTCGACAGATTCCCTCCTAGTCAAATGTAAACGATCTCAACTTTGAAAAAACCTTACGCGCACTAAGTTATTTATCCATTTTATAATCTAATGTACAATAGAGAAGCCATGCCAAGTTTATAAATTAAGAGGGGAGAAATTAAAACGGTAAAGATGGTCACATTAAAAAATTAATTCTAGATTCTCATTCGTTTGAATCTAGCCATAATGTAAACTACTATGAGTTTAAGCGAATCCAATTTTGCAAACGTAACTCTTTAATTTGATTAAATAGAAAATTGTTTGAAATAAAATCTGAAGAAAATGTAATGAATGCTACATAAGTTGAAAAATTTTAAATATCACTAATTGTTATTATCGTATCAAAGGAAGGAAACACTAATCGGAATTGGAAGTAGAGAAATGATTAACAAACTCACAAAAATAATTCAACAATAGAAGTTAGGTCTATTTTCAAGAGTACTTGAATAGGCCCATAAATATGTATTCTAAATTTTGCTCACGATAAGGCAGTTACTTAAATTTAAAAAAATGTTATTCTCACTTAGATGCTTTTATTTTTATCTAAATTCCTTTGATTAAATTGTGTTCTAAAAGGATAAGTTAATTCTACAACTTCGTCCATTCATTTATTATAGTTTTACTATGTTCAGTTTCTGATATTAATACTTTCTTATATAATATGTTCATGTTTCTCTTAATTTCTTAGAAAATAATTTTTAATCTAACGTTTATTTATTTATCGATCTTTAATTTTGTGTAATTGAAGTTTTAGTTGATTTCTTAGCTATTTATCTTACTTAAGATAGATGCATTGTTTTTAGTGTTGTTCACGTCTTGATAATTTATTTTCTTGCATGAATTTTTGTCTGCGGTTTGTGAGTTAATCTGATTTTTTGTAACCTATATGTCAAACTACTCTTAATGAATATCATTATTCTTACGAACTGACTAGTATTATTCACTTATTAAAGGAGTAACTTTAAGTTTTTGATACAGAATTGCATATCTACCATGTGTGTATAGAGGCGATTTTGTGTGTATGCATTAATTTGGTAAAATTGTACGCATTTATACTGACAATGGAGCAATTATATTTTAGATTAATTGGCATAAATCTGAGCATCAAAATAGTCTAGACGTTGCATTAATTTGTGGTTGAGATATTGGTTTTTTATTTGTATTGTTTTATAGCATATCGTGTATAGTTTTAAAATCTTTTGAATAGAAGACAAATCTATTAATAGTTGTCCCCGTTTAGACTTTATTTGGAAATTGCTTGCCGAAACCAGTATTCAACTTTATGTATTGTTAAATTAGGTTATATATGACAAGAGACAAACGATGAGATAAAACTGGATTCAGGCTAAATATTGGTGGAAAATTATTTTTACTTTTTTGAGATTTGACAAGCGTTTTGTAAAGAAAAAACAGTCATATATAGTATATGAAATCTAAGTTTAGAAAGTAATGGAAAGTGCTAGTTAAACCAGTGTACGACCACTCCTCATTATTTATAAAATAAGGATCAATTCCAAATAACATAATCTACGTTTAGTATGGGTATTTTTCAAAAATAACGTGTAAAAAGATGTTTCAACTCAGTTTATGTGTGCCCAAATAACACAATCTAAATAAGATAGATAATTTGTTATACCCTATTTATTGTTGATAATTTTAGTTTAAAATACTCGCGGTCAGGATATTCTATTACAAATTAAACAAAAATCAATTAAACTCAGTAATCTTTTCTACTCCATAATTTTAGCTAAAGAATGCCGAAATGTCACGTTCTAAATATAATTCCCAAACAATTTTGTAAAATATTGCTCTTATAACCTTAGCAACTATTGTTTGAACAATACATTAAAAAGTTATATTTTATTTTTATAATGTAAATAAAATATAATTAAGCATTAATGGCGGCGAGGATAATTATTTGCAAATAATTCATTTGACAAGAGTAAGTTATGCAAACATTTCCTCTAAATGAGATATTATCACTTCCGAGAATAGAAATTCATTCATATTTTAAAAACTAAACATTAGAAATTAAGACATTCAAATTTTATTGTCGGATTATATGGCTTAACTTTGAAATCAAATGTCGTCCGTATGTCAATCCGATATAGATAGACAGGAATCTTAGGTAATGGCGTATAATATCTGTTATGTAAAATAACGGGTGGTTGATTAAATATGAAAATTGACAGTGATAAGCAGAAAAATGTTTATTTCAAACGTTATCTGATGTTGAATTATAAGGCGATAATATTAACCAAACTTAGTAACATTATAAACCAACTCCGCATTACGATATATCGTACGGAAATCTTCCTTGATGAATATAAACGTCAAAACGCTAGATAATACGTTCCATTCATTCTGTCTTTGATTTATCATTCTGGTTATATTCGAACAGTCCGCGGCATATTCTGATCAGAACAAGAGTTCCCAATAAGGACGAAATAGGTCTACTAGATGAATTGCCTTTGCTCAAATATACAATTCTTAGTTTATACTGGCAAATGTATGCATGTATCTGTATTTATATCAAGATCGCAACATTGATTATTGTTATTTTTATCACCGCCCGCGCAACCAATGTTCGCTTAATTATATACTATAGCCATAATGTTATTACCATTTACAGTTTTGGTATATATATATATATATATATATATATAGTGAATTTTATTTGAAGTTGCATTGTAGAGGACTTTATGTGAAGTTACATTCACGACTGAAGATTTATGCATTCGTATTGGAGATTGTGCCGTCCAATTCTCCCACTTTCCTCAGCAAAATATATGGTGAGTAAAGAGCGTAATTCCTGCTGCTACTGATATGTCGCCAGTAAGCACGATACAAATGTGCACTGGATTATTCGTTCCAGTCATTCTGTTTCGTTTTACCTTTCTGGTCATATTTGAAATAATTTGTGATTAGGTTCGCAACGCCTAATTCAAATTTACCAGTTTATATTATTAAACCAACATTGGTTGCGCGGGCGGTGAGAACAATTTATTTAATCAAGGTGCGATCTTGATTTAAACACCTGACCTATTATTTACATACATTTGTCAGTATAAACTAAATATTGTATAGTGTAGAAAAGGCAATTAATCCAGTAGACCGGTTTTGTCCTTATTGGGCGACTCATCAGGTACCCGATTCAGAAGCCCACCTGCTCAGGTTCGGCCATGTCTGTGGCAAATTTTGGAAAGTACGTGATGAGTTTCCATTTAGGACAAAATTGGTCTACTAGAGGAGTTGCGTTTTCTACACTTAGTATCTACTGACAAATATATGTACATAATGGCTAATATGTTTATATCAAACTCGAACCTTGATTGAAACAATTAATAGTTTAAATTCAAAACATTTACGAACGTCTTCTGTTTATTTAGCTGATTATTTAAAATGTTGCATAAAACTGTTACAGACATGCGTAATTCCTTTTTATTTATAGCTTTAAAGAATATTTTAAAATCTGACTGGTTTGGAATTTGATTTTTATATACAACGTGTTTGGTAATTACGGAAATGTTCTCCCCTCTGCTAGCTGTACATAGTTTAAAGTGTTCTTCAATTTGCTTCCTTAGTTATCAGTTTGTCCGGTCTACATAGCAAACTGCATTTTTATGAAAATTAGTGCTGGCCTGTTCGATTGTTGAGAGATAATCAATTACATATGTATATTATATAGAGCGAGTTGACTTTGAATTCGTATTTTCGAAGACTTAACATGAAGTTACCTCCACCTCTGCAATTTCAAACATTCGTATAGAAGATTTTACCGTCCAATTGTCTCACATTCATCATTCAAATATATAGTCGCACATAGGGCAAAAAAACGGCTGCTACTGATTAGTCGCCAGGTAATATAATTATTAGCTTTGTCAATAAAATTAAATTATTTCATTGAAGTACATAATAAAATATATATATATGCATATTTTGTTCATTGACAAGGGATTTTGGAGATATTAAGGTTTGAGGATGTTGAACATTCAAAACAAGTTTAAGAAGGTTTCCATTTCCATAAACCTGTACTATGACATAAACCTTCGGCGGAATTGCATTGGGGGAGTTACCGTGCACCAGGTTCCATTCGTTTTATCGATCAATGCTATAATTATGTAGGCACGAAACAAATGTGCCTATAAAATTATTCTTTCCGTCCATGCTGAATTTGGCTTATCCTTCTGGTCAAATTTGAACTAATTTATTTCTAGGTGCGCAACACCTTATACGTAATTGCATAATAAAAAAATCTCTATAACAATTAATAACTAACTTAAATTTGTTTTAGATAACCGATAAGTCACTGATTTTTTAAATATTCGAGTGAATTTTTCGGGTTTTACATCTCCTGTAAAATGTATGCAGTTTAGTACCGTTGCAGTGCTTTTTTGTCGTTATTTATATCTCATGTTTGTTTGAAAAAAATTATCGGTGTATTCATTCTATAATAAAGCTTCTTATATGGACCGCCTGTAGTTGACAATGTAATACTCAAGAACAGATTTAACTATTTTTACGGATGAATTATCTATCAAATCTCATTTTCTCGAAATGTGAACTTCGTCCTGATTATGTTTGTACCATTCTATGCATATCGGTTACCGAATTATATATTCCATATTAAACTGACATATTCCTGTCTTAATAGCAGTAAGTGAAGAAAAGACTGCGCTACACTGAGGGCTTTCGCATTCGCAGGAAAACTTAATGTGATGGTCCAGGTAAAATATGTAGGCAGCAGCTAGCAGACATCCCAACAAGCCACCTAGGTTGGTAAAATCTTGAATTTTCAGGTGCAACGATTATTGGCCTTGACTGATGGGTACTCACTTGTCCCTTCAATTTTGAGTTCAGCATCAGCTGCTTGTCTGAAAATGACGTTGGAGCAAGATTTTGTTCTCTTTTTATTCCAACCTCATTTTCAGACAAGCAGCTGATGATGAAATCAAAAATGAAGGGACAAGTGTGAACCTTTCAATCAAGGCCAATAATCGTAACATCTGAAAATGGACAGGATTCAAGATTTTACAGAACTACGAATACCATAAATTGTCCATTTAAGATCCATCATGTCATTGATTAGTACTCCACAGAACAAACTGGCTGTTGTAATGAAAGCAATTTTACAGCTAGCAAAATCAAGTGTGCCTGCGATACTTTTTAAATTGTAAATAAGTTAAAATCGTACAATTTAGATTTTTGAAATATTCAAAAGCATTTCTTTTCATAAACCCATCGATATCCTTTATACATTCTTTGGGAATAACCATACATCTTTCCGAATAACTAAAAAATCAAATGAAACTACTCCATTTGTGCAATAAGGATGTTGAATTCACCTTCAATGGTCAATACTTCACGCAAGTTCACGGAGTGGCAACGGGCAGTTAGTAATAAATTTCTATTGGGAAAAATGAAAACTTTAACCTCTTATTCAGAAACTGCCACACATATCTGATGTCCTCTGATGACACCTGCATAATCATGAATAAGGATGTCTAAACATATAACATCGTTAATGATTTTAATAACGTGAACCAGCATATTAGTTATAATTGCGAGTGCGAAAACCCTCATCTAAGCGCACTGTTTTTCTGCACGTATTGCTAATCATACATGAAGATGGCAGTTTAAATAGAAAAATTTATCCTAAGCAGGCATGTACTGGACGAAACAGAAATTTCCACAGGACTGTACCAATTTCACAAAAGAGAAGGTTTTTGCGAAATTTATTCAAGAGACTGAAGAAAATCTATTTTACAGATTTTTAATGTAATAAAATTTAGGTAAACAACACTCTTATTAAAAAACGAATACCACAAAAATTCCATTGAAACAAATGTAAGACGAAAAAAGCAATAAAACTGTATTCAACGAGAAGATAATACATATCTGTTAACTTTTTAAAGGGTACACACCACCAAAATATTTACTCCATAAATTAAAGAAGCAGTGAATTTCGAAAATCTAATATACAAATTAGGTTTTGATTTACTAAAAAGCGTGTTAAATTCAAATGCAAAGGATAAGCTATATGCAATTGAATAGTCAACAATTGTATATATGTATGCAAGCACCATAGCTTTTCAGTTCACTATGTATGACGAACTAGACAATTACCAGGAACATGAATTCAAAAACATTTAAAACAAAGCAGAGCTGGCGTTAAGGCGAACGTTTCGGCAATAGATGAAAAAATTGCAAACATAAATCGCAGCCAAATTCAGGCGGATTTCAGAGTGTTCTTCCAAGCTAAAATGAATAAGAATTACGCAGTTCTGAGGCTGTTTTATTCAACATTTTTAATTCACAGCTAAATAAACAAAACACGTTCGTAAAACCTTTTTATTTGAATTGGTATTTGTTTGTGTTGATATATACGCCAGTTAATTACTGTTTGTTGCGGAGAACTAATATATATGCAAGTATGTATTAGGTGTTGCGAACCTAATTACAAATTACTTCAGTTGTGACCAGAAGGATAAGCCAAAGACAGCATGAACGGAAAGTATAATCTCATTGAGTAAGCACAGAAACAGTGGAACACTTTCCTGCTGTCTTTGGTGAACAATAACTAGGTTCATGTACTTAATACCATATATATACATACCAGCCTGTACGTTTCTGACGTTTCGTTTGTTGTCGTAAGCTATGTGCTTAATACTGATTTATCTCTCCTGTCTTTCAAAAAAAACTAAGTGAAATAGCAGATGTTACATGCGAGTTGTATTCAGGCGAAAAACAAATGACTTATTTCAACTTTGCTGTACATACCTGATCTATAATATATGCATACTTCCGCATATAATATATTTATCAATTACAATTACACATGCATAATATTGACACAAATCAAAATTATGCATGATTTGGTCGTTTACATATCAAACGAACCACGATCAAAAAATCACGTATGAATTAGCTAACGAACGTTTTGATTTCCATCTGGTGTTCTCGATAATTCATTGTTCTTAAGAGATAGCAGTCGAATTTAAAAAGTATAATGGTTTGCACAACAGATATAAATAACGTAAGAACAATGAATATTTGGAGTTTTTGACTGTTAGGCACAATTTTACCAATCGCTGGAAGAACGGTATTGCAATCTCAGGAAAGGAAACTAATGTAATTAGGATAAAATCGTTGTTCACTAAGGCTGTGGAATATTATTTTAGTTCTTTATGACTTTACTTGTTTTCTGTAAGGCACTGATTAATACTTTTAATTAAAATATCTGTTGTCAATGAAATATGTTGATAATGCTTTAAATCAAGTTTGCGAGCTTGAAGTAAACATCAACCCCATTATATTTAACCAGTCTTCGAACAACATAACAAAACTACCGCCAGCCGCAACGCACTGACGCGTTTCGACCTTCCATGATCATCATCAGAGTACGACGGAAAACTGACTTTTGAGGATCAAACCGCATTGAATATATATGGAAATCAAATTAAGATATGCGGCTCTCACCTCTAGCAGTCTTGCTTACATTGAACTTGACTGGAAATGTCGGCTGCACAATTTCTATGCAGTCACGAACATTAACTGTTTGCAACTTTCGCCACATATACATATATAGGCAATACAATTTAAAAAATAATTGAATGCGCGGGTGGTGGTAATAATTCTTTAAATCAAGTTTGCGAGCTTGAAGTAAACACCAATCCCATTGTATTTAACCAGTCGTCGAACAACATAACAAAACTACGGCCAGCTGCAACGCACTGACGCGTTTCGAACTTCCATGATCATCATCAGAGTACGACGGCAAACTGACTATCGAGGATCAAACCGCATTGAATAAATATGGAAATCAAATTTAGATGAGCGGCTCTCACTTCTAGCAGTCTTGCATACATTGAACTTGACTGGAAATGTCGGCTGCACAATTTCTATGCAGTCACGAACATTAATTGTTTGCAGCTTTCGCCACATAAACATATATAGACAATACAATTTAACAATAATTGATTGCGCGGGTGGTGGTAACAATGCTTTAAATCAAGTGTGCGAGCTTGAAGTAAACACCGACCCCATTGTATTTAACCAGTCTTTGAACAACATAACCAAAACTACTGCCAGCCGCAACGCACTGACGCGTTTCGACCTTCCATGATCATCATCAGAGTACGACGGCAAACTGACTATCGGGGATCAAACCGCATTGAATATATATGGAAATCAAATTTAGATATGCGGCTCTCACCTCTAGCAGTCTTGCATACATTGAACTTGAGTGGAAATGTCAGCTGCACAATTTCTATGCAGTCACGAACATGAACTGTTTGCAGCTTTCGCCACATATACATATATAGACAATACAATTTAACAATAATTGATTGCGCAGGTGGTGATAATGTTGATAATTTATTCTTTGTAATTCGGAAAAGCTTTACGTAAAGCAAAGTACTTTTAAAAACCAAACCGCTATGAAAACTATATCCATTTAACTGACAAGAATAAAGTAAAAAATAATTAAATAAAATTATATTTTACGCAAGTTTTGAAAAAATTCTGACCAAACTGTGTTGCATGGTTCCTTTACACTGAGTGTATAAAAATTTTAATTGTGATTTGTAAAAGTTTAGAAAACTTCGTACAAATTTTAAAAATGGCATTGTCGAGTAATAACCAGATATTTTTTTGGTGAGAGGGTTAATTTTGTAGATCCATTCTGAAAATATAACACCAGAGTCATACATTCTAAATAGTTTAAATTCTTCAAAATATTATTTAATTTTAAATCTGCTGAAAATATATTTTTCGGCGACTACCATTCTATTATTTTCATAGAAATAATAATACATTTTAGCGATTAAGCTATTTGTCTAGATTGAGTCGTGAAACATCTTGGATCTTCATGTATAAGTAAACTGCTAGAAATTTAATACAAAAGATTTGATTTATTATAAACATTTCGCCTGATTTTGATACATATTTGGAAAATAATTTAAGTTAGATCGTTAGCTTTAATGTGTGCTGTTAGATTTGTTTTGACAAATCACAAATTCTTTTTAAAAATTATAATATTTTTGAGATGTAACGCCAAATTTTTTAAATTATTATTAATTATGAAGTATTTTTTTTAATTCAGCATCATTTTCTTCTGTATGCTCCAGATTAAAGTAGATTCTCGAGCAGAATTGTTAATTTAGTTAAAACGTAGTGAAATACAAAGATTAATATTTTCTCAACTATGGAAAATATAATGTACAATACATATATAGGGAATGAAAAATATTATACTTTACTTATTAATTTTTATCAAACATTTACCAATAAATTGGCCTAAAATGTTTTATTGCTCCCTAAATAATCCATCTCAAATTTTATTTGGCAACAATCCGTGCTTCATTAATGGAAATTGGGATTTAATTTACAATTATCTCTACATAACCCCAAATTATTCCGAACAGTTAATTTATCTATACAATTCTGTTTTTTTTATTTTACGAATTAATCTAACGTCAAAGCAAAAATAAATTGCGACTACATTAAAGGAATAATTATATTTGAATAATTTCGCAGCGTAATACTTCACACTCTTTGGCCTCGTATTGTAGTAATCCCATAGTAATGCTAGGGCACCAGCGAATTTTTTTTATTTGGGCAGATTTGGACGTAGTTTTTTTTGTAGTAATAAGCTTTAAATTATGATGATTACTGGTGAGTTGTGAATTTGCGCAAATTAGGTCATTCAAACAATTAGCATTTCGTTTGTTTTAAATTTAAGATATTCACACCAGATCATTATTTTTTGCCGGAAATGCAGTACAAAGCCCAGAATTTGACCTTTCTTGTGTTAGTGTTTCAAATTGGATTTTTTACATCAAATGTTTTATTTTTTACATTTAATGTTTTATTGTGCCTATTAATGAAAATGATATATCGAAATAATTAATATATATATATATATATATATATATATATATATATTAGTCTTTAATAATTACTTTTAAACAATGAATGGGGGCTAATAACATTTATTTAATAAAGCTTATTTTCAATTGTTTTCGTTTTAAATGACATTTCTTAGTTTTATAAAGTTTATATCAATTTACATGTTGATTATGCTTTATTTCTTGCGCAAAATAATATTTTTTTAGGTTGTATACTTTCATTAGTATATTTTGATGGTCGGCACTAAAGATGACTGACTTATTTTGAATGTCTGCTGACCTCGTTTGATTTAGTGCCGCCTGAGATGTCGAAACTCTAACTGAATGAAGTGTTGTGTTATCTGTGCACAAGTGCCATTATTTTTCGGTTTATTTTGTTTCTGTTTTAAAAATATTGCCCATTTGACATCATTCGTAATGATTGATATTTTTCTCGGTTTCGTTAAGGTCAGCAGTTTTGATAGAAATGTGAACAGACAATTGATTTCTGATGTGCACGAGATTATATTTTCTGTTAATGCTGTCTTTGGTTTATCATTTTGGTCATATTTTAATTAATTTGTTACTACGTATGCAACAACCAATGCTCAATTACGTATATATATATATATATATATATATATATATATATATATATATATATATATATATATATATATATATATATATATACTCTCTGAGTATCTCACTAATATATTTAATTGAATAATGTCATGATTACCGCGAAATGTGATAACTAATATCGAAGAAGGCCAGAATGTAATTTGAAATTTTGATGAACTTTAGCATGCATTGAAATCAATTGTATTGGTACTATGTACCGACTCAGCAACTAATGTGTTGGTACCATGTACCCTTACGGTAGCATAATGTTGGTGTTGGGTACTGACTCAATAGCCCGAGTTTTGGTACCCTTTACAGGCTTGGCATATATATATTTGAACTAATCTGTTACTAGATACTCAACATCTAATAATCCATTGCATATATATCAATTTTCCGCCAAAAATATTACATGACTTCTGATATTTTAAATTATAATATGCTCGAAGATATTTGACAGACCTTTTCCCATGATGTTAAATATTATTCATAGTAGAGTATTACAGTATCATTTATTCTGCTTTTTTAAATTTGTTTCGGCAAACATTGCAGGAAATGTCACACACGTCAGGACTATGAAACCTGGATTTGATCTTATAGCTAGAAAAGTATGGCTTTATATTTTGCATCGAATTCTTGTATCATATAATTAAACGAACATTGGTTGCGCGGGTGGTGATAACGATTATTATAATCAAGGTTGCGGTCTTGATATAAACACCTGACCCATTAATTACTTACATATGTCAGTATAAACTAAGAATTCTATTGTGTAGAAAAGGCAATTCATCCAGTAGACCGGTTTCGTCCTTATTGGGAACTCATCATGTACTGGCCAGAATTTGACGCCGACGGGACTCGAACCTGGGCACGTCTGCTTCGGAACCTGGTGCTCTAACCACTGAGCCATCCTGCCGCATTCTTGTATCTTTTTTGTGCAATACTATATACATGGGTAAGAAATATGCGAAAGTATCGATATGTTGAATGAACAATTTAGAAACGCTTAATTTTTGGCCCAGTTTAAAGGATGCGCACAGCAATTGGTACTTAAACAAACTCAGCTTTTAGTGTTTTACTCAGCTGATTATCTGCTTTTTATGCGCCACATTAACGTGTTATGCAAGGTTAAATACTGCTTTTTTGCGAAGGACTAATATATATGCAAATATGTATTAGGTATTGCCAACTTGGTAATATATTAGTTCAGTTCTGACCAGAAGGATAAACCAAAGAAAGCAGGAACGGAAAGTATAATCTCATGCACATTCGTTACGTGCTTACTGGCGACTCATCAGTGGGAGCCGGTATTACGCCCTTTAACCGCTATATATTTGGATGAAGAATATGGCATAATAGGATGGTAAAATCTCCTAGACGAATGTGTAAACCTGCAATAGTGAAGCTAACATCATATAGTCTACGACAATGCGACTTCAACGCTAACTCACACTAAATAATATATATACCGAGTCAGTAAAGGATACTAACACTATAGCTATTGTGTTAGTAACCTATACAAACATTATTTTACCGAAAAGGTACATGGTACTAACACTATGGTTTCCGAGTCGGTACATGGTACCAATCTGATGGATATCAATTTATGCTATAGTTCACCGAAATTGGGAATTACAACTATTTCTGAACACATGTTACTCCAGTAAATCCATACACTCTGGCCTTGATCGTGTTACGAAGGGATTTGTAAGTGTGTCAAATTTCCGAGGTTTGGTGTATGATGGATTAAGAGTAATAACACCGAAACACCGAAATTCTTCGTTTAAGAAGTGTTGTTCAGCTAACTTCTAGAGAAATTTCATATATGAAAAGTGGTTTATTATTTTTAACATCATTTAAAATATGCTACCTTTACATCATGATAGATTAAGATAATATACTTGAAAATTTATTCTCTTCTGTAAACTGGAAATTTTCTCATAATAACATCAATACTCTAAACATAATGCCATTTACTTGTTCAAATGTAGAAAATATATCAGATGCAAAAACCGTTTCTTGTACATTTTATCCCCATTTATCTAAGTGTTTAAATTTTGCTAACAATATTTATCGTAAAACTTTCTTAAATTTCCTTCCTCAGTAATCTATCCGTCAGACTTTCATAGCGAACTGAGCAGCAATGCTATTTGTATTACCAAAAAGATATGGGAGTCTTTTATTGCACTGGGCTTACGCTTTAATTTTATGCCTCTTGAAATAAACATTAAGGATGGCGCGTTATCTGTAAAATGTCAATTTAAGATGTTTCAGTATTGTTGAGTCTCCCTTTTCTCTTTGATTGTTTGTTTTGGGCGAGGTGTTTTGCTTGAAACTTTTCTTTATTCAGTTTCAAATTAATGTATATGCAGGGTTTATTTGCCTGAATCGACAAAAATTGTTGAATATATGGTTTTAAATTAAAAAAGGCAAGGTCGTCAGATTATCTTCCTCTTAACGTATGTTATTTTAGCCCATGTCAGATTGGTCATTTATGGGGATTAACTTACTGATGTCAATGATCGTTTTATCAAGCCAACACCTTATATTTCCGACTTCTCGAGTTAGTTTTTTAGTTTTTTCTGTGGAATTATAAACTAGCTCCTTAAAACTATAATAAGAAGCAATTTTGGACCTACAAACTTTATTTTAATCATATTATTTCGTAAGATTTTGATTATATAATATAAAAATATAGTATATATAATTTACACAATAATTATTTTTTATTGTAAACGTAAGAGGCTCAACGGCTTTCTCCCATTACATTTTTTACTATTATTCATCTTCATTCCTTAACTACTGCGTGAAAATCCTCTTTTATCACATCATCCCTAAATAGAGCCGTCGGAGTCTTTTCGGCTTCAGAAGTGGTTAATTCAATAACGTGATCTGTTAAATTACATTTTAATATCAGTTTTTTACTAATTGTTAATTGTTTAAATCTACAAACAGCTGTCATTTGTAGCTTCACATGGCACCAGCATTTTACCTGATAGACAGAACAACCTTCTTCATGGTGTAGTGGAAAATAGGGTAAAAATGATTCTCATATCGAATAATGTACTTATGGATCGGCGTCCTATTAGTTAATGAAAAAAAAATTATCGGCAATTTTTTATTTAGAGACAGTTTTCTGATTTTACGTTTTGTTAACTCAAATAAATATTGAAAAATGTAAGTTTGGATGATGAACTTAATTGTCCAGTATGTATTAGGTGTTGCGAAACTAGTAACAGATAAGTTGAGTTGTGACCACATTCGTTCGAGTTTACTGGCGACTCATCAGTAGGAGGCGGTATTACGGCCTTTAATTAATATAAATTTGGGTGAGGAATGTGGGATAATAGGATGGTACAATCTCCTATACGAATGTGTAGACATGCGGTAGTGAAGCTAACATCATAAAAAGTCTCTAAAATGCAACTTTAAAGCTAACTCACTCTATATAATATATACACCGAGTCTGTAAAGGATACTAGCACAATGACTAACCGATACCAACATTGTAGTACCGAAAGGGTACATGGTACTAACACTATGGTTACCGAGTAGATACATGGTACCAACATGATGGATATCAATGTAAGCACTAGTTCACCAAAATTGAGAATTACAATAATATCTAAACACCTGTTACTCCAGAAAATCCATACACTCTAGCCTTGTTCGATATCAGTTATCACATTTCGCGGTAAGCACGACATTATTTAAATGAATATATAGCAATTAAATACAGTTTGTTGCGGAGAACTAATATATATGCAATTATGTATTAGGTGTTGCCAAACTAGTAACAAATAAGTCCAGTTGTGACCAGAAGGATAAACCAAAGACAGCATGAACGGAAAGTATAATCTCATGCACATCGTTTCGTGCTTACTGGCGACTCATCAGTAGGAGCCGGTATTACGTCCTTTAACCACAATATATTTGGGCGGGAATGTGGGATAATAGGACGGTACAATCTCCTAGACGAATGTGTAAACCTGCAGTAGTGAAGCTAACGCTATATAAAGTCTCGACAATGCGACTTCAACGCTAACTCACTCTATATAATATATATACCGTGTCTTAAAAGGATAGTCAAACAATGGCCAAACGATTCCAACATTATAGAACCAAAAAGATACATGGTACTAACACTGTGGTTTCTGAGTCGGTACATGGTACCAACATGATGGGCATTAATGTATGCTGTAGTTAACCGAAATTGAGAATTACAACAATTTCTGAACACCTGTTACTCCAGTAAATCCATACACTCTGGCCTTGATCGCCATTAAGCACGAAATGAATGTGCATGAGATTATACTTTCCGTTCATGCTGTCTTTGGTTTATCCTTCTGGTTACAACTGAACTAATTTGTTACTAGTTTGGAAACATCTAATTCATAATTGCATATATATTATTTCTCCGCAAAAAAATTGATTTTAATGATGTCATGCTTACCGCGAAATGTGATAACTGATATCGAACAAGACAAGAGTGCATGGTTTTTCTGGAGTAACAAGTGTTCAGAAATAATAGTAGTTATTCTCAATTTTGGTGAAATATAACATATATTGATATCCATCATGTTGGTACTATGTACCGACTCGGCAACAATAGTGTTAGTACCATGTACCTTTTCGGTATTAGAATGTTGGTATCGGTTAGCCATAGTGTTAGTATCCTTTACAGACTCGGTATATATATTATATTGAATGAGTTAGCGTTGACGTTGCATTGTCGAGACTTTATATAATGTTAGCTTCACTACTGCAGGTTAACACTTTCGTCTAGTAAATAGTACCGTCCTTTTATCCCACATTCCTCACCCAAATATAAAGTGGTTAAAGGACGTAATACTGACTTCTACTGCTGAGCCGTCAGTAAGCACGAAACGATGTGCATGAGATTATACTTTCCGTTCATGCTGTCTCTAGTTTATCCTTCTGGTCACAACTGAACTAATTTGTTACTAGGTTCGCAACACCAAATACATACTTGCATATATATTAGTTCTCCGCAAAAAAAACAGTATTTAACTGTTATATATTGAATTTAATGATGTCATGCTTGCCGCGAAATGTAATAACTGATATCGATCAAGGCCAGAGTTTATTGATTTACTGGAGTAACAAGTGTTCAGAAAATGTTGTAATTCTCAATTTCGGTGAACTATAGCATAAATTGATATCCACCATGTTGGTACCATGTACCAACTCGGAAACCATAGTGTTAGTACCATGTACATTTTTGGTACAATAATGTTGGTATCGGTTACTAACACAATAGCCATAGTGTTAGTATCCTTTACAGACTCGGTATATATATTATATAGTGTGAGTTAGCGTTGAAGTCGCATTGCCGTAGACTATATGATGTTAGCTTCACTATTGCAGGTTTACACATTCGTCTAGGATATTGTGCCGTCCAATTATCCCACATTCTTCACCCATATATATAGTGGTTAACGGGCGTAATACCAGCTCCTACTCATGAGTCGCCAGTATGCACGAAACGAATGTGCATGAGATTATACTTGTCGTTCATGCAGCCTTTGGTTTATCCTTCTGGTCACAACTGAACTAATTTGTTACTAGGTTCGTAACACCTAATACATACTTCAACATTTGTAATAGTCGAACTAGAAGTTTTACTTCTCAGGTACAGCTATGAACATATTTTATACTGATTTTCTAACGTGCAGCTTTTGAGGCTATTTTCCAATTTTATTTAACTGAACATACTTTCTACTAAATTTATTTTTTACCGAAACATAAAACACTCCAGCAGTTTCACGGAATACATATGCAGTTTATATGTTTCTTCCGATTCGCAAGTTGTAACCGTTGGACACTCGAAATGTTTTCCATTACAGTCAGATTAAATGACGTATTTATTATATTTTAAAAGTAATCACTAAATTTGACACCAATTACGAATCATTTTGGAAAGAAGAGCATTAAATTCGTTTTTGCATAGAGCGTATTTCAGGTTATAAACAAACGATAAATGACATTTACAGGAAGTATGCAGTAGACTAGGAAATTTTTCTTTTTTATTGTGGGTAAATGTGTGCTGCTCTCATGTTCTATTGAGTAAAGGGGACGAAAAATTTTGAAAAATAATTCCTAATTTTATTTCTTCCTTTCTAAAATTGGAGGAATTTGCAAATCAGTTTGGCAATGATAGGTTTTTGGCAAAATAACTATGCTATCATTTTCAGCGTTTTTTTAGTAAGAAAATCAAATTTGGGAGCCATATTCTACTTCATAGTTACCATATGTCTATTATACTTTTAATTTTGCGCAAAAAACACTAAAAAAATATGCAGCATCATAGATCAAATGAAACAGAAATGTCATAGGATACCATGTTTAATGAACGGCCAATCATATTTACGCACTAATCTGAAATTATGTTAATAAGTAAATTCCTTCAACTCAATCAATTTTTGTTTCTAATTTTATCCATGAAGGGTAGCAAAACTAAAACAAAGGCAGAATTTTATTTTTTATTGCCCTAATCATTTGTATGAAATCTAATCTCAAATATGTGATTCATCTGGAATGAAAATCGTTCATTTAGTTTTATTGATTACTTGAATGAAATAAATACATTAATCATAAAATTTTATTTTACGCGAGATGGTATTTGATTTAGCGATGATTGATTTAAAATTTTAAAATCAATAAAAGATGTATGGTGTGCGTGTGTGTATGTGTGTTATGATGTCAGTCATGATTTTTTATTTAACATATTTCACATCTTTTTAGAAATACACTTTCACAAACATTACTTGTAATTGTACCATGTTAATTTCCTACAACCACCTACTTAAAAAAGTTTATTAATGGTTGATTAACCAATGACGTGATAAATGTATCGTTGCTATTTTAAATATTTATATTATACATAAATTTCACCGTTTAATAAGCCTAAGGAATGGGAGGGGACTGTATTTGACAGATCCTGCGGCAGGAAAAGTGAGATATATGTCCATGTAGTCAATGGTTATGTTTTCGATTGCTACTCTTCATAGTTTACTTAGCATTTTATAAGATGAGAAATAAATGAAAACCAGTTAACTTGTAACAGCAAAATAATTAATAAAATATTTTAATAATAAATGAATTTATTATCAGATATAAGTTGGGCATGAATTATGCCCTATAATGAAAAATTGGCGCTGACTAATTCGAACTCAAAGTTTACGTAGGGCTAATGGCTTCCGCCGCGAGCAGATTCAAGAAATAAGTAAATAGTACAAAAAGTATATGCAGGCAAATTTAAGATCCATTTTCGTAGTGAATATTCAGCCAGGCTTCAGTTACCGTTCATTTGTCTAATTGGGACGAAGCCAAAATCTTGTAGATAAATTGTATTTGCCCATATTTTAGGAAACATTTATAACACCTGTATACACAATATAGTATCCAATTATAATTAATCGCACTAAAGTAAAGATATTTCGCAGCATTCTTTGCCAATGAATTGTGTGTATTGCCAAACGATTAATTCAAAACAATGGAGATGAAAACAAATGCTATACTTCAGTGTTGTTCGATTTACCGAAAGAAAACAATGTGGTTTGATCAATCTACTCTATAGCACTGACACCAATCAAGACAATTACTAATTATTTGGCGTATTAACTGCAAGTCATGGGCTAGATAATACTTCCTTTATTCGTCCTCAGTTGAATTTTATAATAAAAAATCCGATATTCAATTGATCCAGCAGAACTGACTTGTTCTGTTAATGATGTACAATTAATCAATTTTTGTTCAATATGAAAATATATGTCATTATGAGCTATGCCTTCAATACGCTCATGAGGCATATGTGAAAAATCTCTTCTGCAGTAGATTAGCGGATCATGACTACGCAGACAATGTTGAATTATTATTCTTTAATCATGATTCTGCACAGGTCACCTTGAATAGATAATCTGACGCCGTTCCATCTTTTAGTATGAAATTCCCACCCTCTTAAAAAGAGTTATTTCTAGAGCCTCTTATATGACTCACGTCAGACTCTAACGCTTCAAGATGAGGAATTAGATTTACTTGAGAGATTTTCATATCTGCGTTACGGTATCAATAATGCAATAAGTATAAGTAATGAGGTCAATATGAGAAGCGTGAAAGGTACAGCATCTTTCTCTAATCTTTGCAATATACAGAGAAGAACAAGTATCTTACTTTACCTTAAAAGTCGTGTCCACAGTGCGTGTGTACGTGTAATTTTATTATACGCAAGAAAATTTGGTTCCTTAACATCAAGGATGTTCAACGCTTGCATACATTTGAACATCGTTGGTTGAGAAGCATAGCCGACATGGGTTACCAACACAGAGAAAGCAATGCTGAAATCAGAAGACTTCTTTTTGGAGTGTCCATAAGGTGTTGCTCGTTAAACAAACAATTAAGGTGCCATCAACTGCGCAGGTTCGGTCACGTTTTACGTTTACTTCAGTTCTATGCGCCAGATTAGCGTCACAAACACGGTGGGTTTATTCGAACACGCAAAAGCCAGCTAAATTCAGCACAGCCAAACTGGGTAGCGTAGGACCCGTTCGTCAATCAGGATTAGGTTCACGTGCGCATCATACTTCTTGATTGGAAACACTACGCGATATGGCATTTAATCGAGCTCAATTTGATCTTGTTACACCGTTACAAAAGAATGATTTTAACAATCTTTTATCAGTAGAGCAGAATTAACGGCGAAGCTCAGTCGCTCTTCATGAAGCAATAAAATGAATACAGAAAGGAAGGTGCACTGTCGATGTCAGCTTCCCTTAAAGCTGAGTAGTCCATAATGGTTAGTGAAGACGTTTAGATTTCCTAATTTTTCTGTGTTACCTAGGCAGGTATCTTCGTCCAAATTAGATACTCCTCTTCGTAAATTACTTTCAGGTAAGAAATTTTTGTTTGTTTTAGATTATTATTTGTGATTTCTTTCAGGTAAAACGTTCATTAAATATTACTTTTTCAATTAATTTATTTAAAACATTCTATTTTTTTATTTTATGGAAGTGAAAAATAAGTTATTGAAAGCTGTTGTATTACCCTCAGTGCTGATGATTATGAAGATGATGATGATGCTGGTGTTGGTGATGCTCGTAATAATAATAAGGCCAAGAAATTGGTATATTTAAAAGGAATTATTACGCATACTGGTATCCGAAATATATTTATCAAATTAGGCAAGGTTATATAAAACAACAACAAAAATGCATCAAAGCCACATGAATCAAGGCTAAAATATTATTGAACTCATCGTTTAACGGGGAACACAACGTAATATATAAGTAGAAGAAAAATAAAAAAATGATGATATTTCGGACGTACTATAATCATAAAGTATTTGTTGAAACAAACTGCTGCTTCGTTTTATTGCGAAGGAGTTACCACATTCACTTAAACAATCAAAGTGTTCCAATACAAGTTTAGGCTAAACACAGCTGCCAAAATGCAACATTCCAACAATAAACGAGCAGGAAGAATTAACGAATCATGCTCTATAACAAGCTGATTTCTGTGTGTTTTTAAAAGAAAAGAAATGATAAAGATAGGCGTGTTGCGGAGGCTGTTAGTTGCGTTATTTCGTTTCAAAATTTAAAACAAATAATAAATTAATACATGAGTAGGACACAAAATATTTTTTTATGGTTTGGGGCATACTTGTGTACGCTAACCTTTACATTTTCGACTTATTCTTTTTCGCAAAAGACTTGATATACAAATGTCAACATACTCCAATCACAACTAAATGTGGTAAAATAAATATTGACAATTTTAACTTTACTTTAAAAGCTTGTTTTTATAAATAATTTTAATTTATATATATATATATATATATATATATATATATATATATATATATATATATATATATAATACTATTTACAATTAGACACTCCTGAATGTAATCATATCACAAAAAAACGCTTGTTTATAAAAATAAAACCGCAATGAATAAATATATTGAAAATCCATTATGCGGCTCTCACGCCAAGTGAACTTGCATATGATGTACTTGACAGGCAATGCTAGCTGCGCAAATTATTTGCAGTTGCGAGCATAGCATTCTCGCAGCTTTTGTCAATTAAACAAGCATCGTTTGAGCAGGCAGTGATAGAAGTCTTTAGATCAAGTTTGGTAACTTAAAATGACTAACAATGTCATTTAATTTAACCAGTTGCACGACAATGCAAAACTACGATCCGTCGTATGTACTGATATGTGTAGGCTGAACCTCGGAATCATCAAAGCACGAAGGAAACAGCCTATTGATGATAAACCCGCAATTCAGGCAAAAATTATGGGGTATAAAATCTTCTGTTCTCATCATCATTATTCGCGCATAAGCTGTCCTTGTTAGAAAATGTCGGCTGCAAAATCTCTACTCTATCAAGAACATTCTGTTTTTTTGGCTTTTGACCACGTGTATAAGTTATTCAGTTAAATATCCAATGATAACAGTCGTTTGAGTAAAACTTGTGAACTTGAGATAAACACTAATTCTCTTGTATCTAACGAGTCACCGAAAAACGTACTGATATGTTTAGGCCTCTCATTGTATCATCAAAGCTGGAAGGCAACAGACCAACGAAGTTCAAATCACAAGACTCGAAAAATAAATAATGCGAAAGTCATTACATGTAGATATGCAAAATTCTACTTGATAGGAATGAGGGCTGTACAATTTGCATTCATTGATGAACATAACAATTTTTCCAGACTCCACATTAACCGTTTTTCAATTTTTTAAACCCGCAAACAATATAGCAACAAATGAGGTAAGAGGCGCTTAATAAATAAACAACTTCGCAACGTTTGAGCAAAATGTCAAAATCTGGTAACATTCCAATTGACAAATAACAAATAGTTTATGGTGGAAATTTTTTTTTTCTTCTCTTTTTTATTCTTAGATTCAAATGACGAAAATTGTATTTTCTGGGCAATCCCAAGGTAGAAAGAATTTACGTGGCACGTTGATGAATACGAAATGTAAACGTACACCAGTTATGGACATTGCGTTATGCCCAAGAAAGTTTAGGCATTCTTCTATGTTTCACCTACTGACATCGAATGATTTTCTATTTGTGAATCCACAAAGATTGCGATCTTGGCTACCCGTTTCCGTTTCTGTATTAACTAATTACATTCCTATTAAAAAATTTAAAAGTAAATATATCTATTCATTTAGAATTTGACCAACTAGCGAGGCTCGATCGACCAAACTGTTGATACCTTAAATTTTTATTTTTAAACCGATTAGTGTATACGTTAACGTCGCTCTAATGCATCGTATGCATGTTCCTCTAACACAATTTTCAAAATATTTCATAAACGATAGAGCAAAAACGTGTTGGCAAGTCAGGAGGCCCAATAGCATTTTACATAACAACGAGGTATGTTTTATTAGTAAATTCATCTACATACATAGAGCTTGAATTAAATTTGACCTCATATTCTAAAATGATATCACACGTTATAAATTATCGCACATTCTCTCTTTGTCTTTGTCTCCCTATATCTCTATATTTAAATGCCGGGCTTGATTTTTGCAGATTTATAAATTAAGCTTAGGTATATATATATATATATATATATATATATATATATATATATATATATATATATATATGAAAAGGACAACATTGAAAATGATTTTTTTAATGAAAAAGGTTTAATGGTACGTATTTATTTTTGTACTCCTAAGACAACTTAAAATGATTTACCTGAGTTTCGGATTGCGTACCGAAATATTTGAATCCACTGTCATCATGATTTTTGCAGATATTTCGACCTCCAATTACGGAGGTCTTTTTCAATGCCAAACACATCACACACTTAGTTGACAATCAATATGTCAAGTGGAAATATTAATTTAAACCGCCTCATTTATACTTGTTTTTAGATCTCTTAAGCATAACGTTTTTTTATAAAAATGTTAGGAAAGTGTATGTTAAATTGGTTTGTGTATGTGTGTACATGTATACACTCTTCGCAATGAGATTACAGTGATTTAATGACAATTACTGACAACTCACTAGATTAGCGTACGTCATGCCTGTGTGTATGTGTTCTCGTTTGTTTTGAATTGAGGAGTAATCAGTTAATGCAAGTGTACGCAATCAGAAAATCAGGTAAATTGTTTATTTCCTGTCGCGCAACATGTTTCTTTTTAAACTTAAAATGATAACTGAAATAACAAAAAATGCTAAGACGTTGCTTTAGGATTTATGTACGCTTGTTCTGAGAGCATCGTTTTTAAAATCGATCGATTGCAATTAGCCACTCCTCTGCCTTTTGATTGCTGCTAGGATTCAGCAGATCATAGCACATCGCCTTGTCACATTTTTTGTAATTTCATGCCTCGGAATAACTCAAGAGTGTGATATTACAAATATTGATTTTAAGCTATCAAATTGCATGATTAAATTTTGCAATTTCGAATGTCCAACTGAGTTTCCAAACTAGCCTGATGAAAAATATTTTCATTATGCACCGCACTGACGAACTATTATGCGATAATTGAGGTTTCTTAAGTGCTTCGCCAAGTCAATAAATCATGATGGTTATTTGCCAGCTGTTCGATTACGTCAGACTATGAAGCTGCTTAATTGGAGTCAAATAAATTTGATCACCTGCATTTGTCTTATCGACATTATAAAAAACTGAAGAGCACCATTTATTCTAAGCCTTAAATTTAATACATAGTGAGCTGCACTACCGATCTAAGATATATATGTATACTTTGCAATTTTTCGAATGCATTTGCTTATAGAAATGAAGACCTAATCTAATCTGTTTTGTGGTGCCTTGGTAAAATCTGTCCTCAGTTGTATGTTGGAATCAGTAGTTATCATGGTGCTGGTACAAAATCTTAAAGCATAATGAGTTCAATTTGAAAAACTGGAAGTACGTTTTGATCAACAGTTATCCATCCTTAAATTTGACACTTCAGTTGAGCGAATGCTGTGAAAATTTGTTAATGAAATTATAGATAATGCTGTCTAAGTCGGTTAATATTAATGAAGCAGATATCAATGGTCGCAGTCTACACCTAAATGGTTGCAAAAATTTACATGATTGATTTACAAAAATAATAATTGATTGTTAAATATTGTTTATTGCGGAGAATTAATATATATGCAATTATGTATTAAGTGTTGCGCACCTGGTTGCACATTTGTTTTGTGCATAATGGCGAGATTATAATTTCGTCCATGCTGTCTTTGGTTTATACTTCTGCTGATAATTGAACTAATTTGTTACTAGGTTCGCAACACCTAATACATAATTGCATATATATTAGTTCGCCGCAACAAACAGTATTTAACTGTTATATATTGAATTCAATGATGTCATGCTTACCGCGAAATGTGATAACTGATATCGATCAAGGCCAGAGTGTATGGATTTACTGGAGTAACAGGTGTTCAGAAATAGTTGTAATTCTCAATTTCGGTGAACTATAGCATAAATTGATATCCATCATGTTGGTACCATGTACCGACTCGGAAACCATAGTGTTAGTACCATGTACCTTTTCGGTACAATAATGTTGGTATCGGTTACTAACACAATAGCCATAGTGTTAGTATCCTTTACAGACTCGGTATATATATTATATAGTGTGAGTTAGCGTTGAAGTCGCATTGTCGTAGACTATATGATGTTAGCTTCACTATTGCAGGTTTACACATTCGTCTAGGAGATTGTACCGTCCTATTATCCCACATTCTTCACCCAAATATATAGTGGTTAAAGGGCGTAATACCGGCTCCTACTGATGAGTCGCCAGTAAGCACGAAACGAATGTGCATGAGATTATACTTTCCGTTCATGCTGTCTTTGGTTTATCCTTCTGGTCACAACTGAACTAATTTGTTACTAGGTTCGCAACTGCCTAATACATAATTTAAAATTAATTTATAAAAAAATTTCGACGTTTTAAGAATTTCAATTTTATTCTAAAATTCTTTAAATCAAGTTTGCGAGTTTGAAGCAAACACCAATCCCATTTTATTTAACCAGTCGTCGAACAACATAGCAAAACACGCCAGTCGCTATGTTGTTCGACGACAGTCGCCAATGGGTTGGTTTGCCTAGCTCGCAAACCTGATTTAAGAGGTATTACCACCCGCGCAATCAATTATTGTTTAATCGTTTTATTCTAAGCTATAATATATATATATATATATATATATATATATATATATATATATACGCGTGTTTTTTTAAATGTTGTCAGTGTAAACTGAACTTTGCATAATGAAGTAAAAGCAATTCATGCAGTAGACCGTTTTATTTCTTATGGGAAACTCGTCAAGTAATATCCTGTAATATTTGTTGATATATGATTGCGGAAATTGCGTGTAATTTACGGCAGTGGTGATGTTGTGAATAGAGCTCCGTATTCCGAAGCATTTGTGCCCCGGTACGAGCCCAATCTGCGGAAATTTATGGAGAGTACTGATGAGTTTCCAATAAGCTTTAAACTTGTCTACAGGATGAATTAAATTTGCAATCTGATGCCATGTCCGGTTTATATTGGCGACATACATATAATCAAAACCGTGCTATTTGACGTCAATTCAGATACATTTATGTATATGTTGGTTTCTACAATTCTAACCTAGGGAATTTTACCGGAATTCAATTAACTAACGTATCAATAATTAAATGGCAACAGAAGGAAAACACCAGCTTAGGTTAAATATTGCGGATAATTTTTTTTGTTTACTGTAACATACACTGATTTAGATAGCATAATAGATTCCCCTAGCAAACTGAATTTGACAGAATGAAATCTCAAGCGATAAAAGCTAAGACCGAGAACTGAACCTGGCAGCATTTGTTCAAAGACATGGAAGTCATATATTTTACCAATGCATCCTTGCATAAGATTAAATTTGCAGTTCTATACATACTTCATTTAAGCAGAATCTCATAGTTAACTGTTGCGATATGGAATTTTAGCAAGACATATTTATTCGTTTTCAAGACAGACGTACGCCAGATAGAGAAGAGATTCAGAATTTATATAATGGCGGGGTTTGAATATGTGTGAAAAATACCTCCCTTCTCTCTTCCTGTATATATATATATATATATATATATATATAGTATATTTATATATATATATATATATATATATATAGTATATATTTATATGTATATGTAGATATTTATAACTCGTCATGAGCTGAAAAAGAAACATCGGTTGGCATGTAGTTATTTGAAGTTTTGAGTATCGAAATTCTAATATGTCAATGTAGATGTTTGCTAGCATAAAATATATGCCAAGAATAAGTTCCTTTAAAAACATCTACCAAATAAAGCAATGTATTGAAATGATAAGTTTTCTTCGACTTGTTTAGAGGAAAAATACGCACAAAGCAAATAGAATTTATCAGAGATAAATTAATTTTATAATTTCGTGTTTCCATTTTGATACAATAGATTAAAAGTCGTTTTAAAATAATAAAACAGCTGTAGCTACTACTTATAGTTTAACTTCAATAATTTTCATAATACCATTGAAAGTAGCACAAAATATGACTAATATAATATTTATTTTTAATCTTTCAAATTATTAGTATCTAAAAACAACCAGTAAATCCGGTATTTTCTTTATTAAACTGCTACAATTACAATTAATATATTAACTTACTGGGCTGCCAATAAGCTTTAATATTCTGTCTTCTTTCAGTGATTGAATGTGAACAGAGAAATGGAACCAGAAAAACATCTCAAAAACGTTTCGCTGCAAATAGGATCTATGAAAAATCTTGTTCTAATCACAGAACAGATCAGGTAAAATGTAATACACAATATCGCAATAATTTATTTTTTGTAAGTATAACTTCTCTTTAAATGGCTTCATTTGGACTTAATTGTAGATCTCAAAATTCGTTATGTCTTTTCACTAGGTAAAAGTGCATCATGTGTATGTACGCGCTTGGATATGCCTATATCCCCAACAGAAAAGCATTCGGTAAGATTTAAATCTTTAAACATGTATTCTAATCTAAGTGAAACTACAATGATCTCATATAAATAAGGGACTTTTCAGTAGATAAATATGCATAATGTATATGTGTGTACAGATACATGCGAAGCACTTCTATAAAAAATTACATAAACGTGAAATATTGTCTAAGTGAAACTGCAGTGATTGCATGTCATATCCACTATGGACACTTCGAACTAACCGTTTTATTTTTACTATGTAACATGCCGTACTTATATGTTACCCCTACTGATTAGGCAGGTCAAATTAATAAATATAAACAAGTGGTAAACTCGTGTCAGGATAAATTGTCAGAAGTCAGTAATACTTGAGTTAGCAAGTTTAGCATTTATAATCAATTGAAATCAGAACAATTTGAAAATAATTATCTGCTAAAAGAAAAATCGTAGTAATATATTAATAAGTCGATACTTTACATAAAAGTACAATAATAAATATTGTAATTTATACAGGGCCGTAGTTAATATATATATTATGATTTTTCCACCACTGCTTCATTCAATATGCCGTCTCTTATTTTAATTATTAATCATATTGAATTTAACCCGTCGCAAAAAAATCGCACACGATCATCCTCAGAGCATGACGGCAATCTGACTAGCGTGGATGGAATGAATGTATATATATATATATATATATATATATATATATATATATATATATATACACTTATATATATATAAGAGAGAGTATATATATATATATATATATATATATATATATAAATTAGCAATATTATATTTCAGTTTACATATGTAGTAGTCAATGCAAATCTGATTTTCACTAGAAATGTTGGCTGCACAATTTCTATGCAGTCACGAGCATTAACTGTTTGCAGCTTTCGCCACATATAAATACGAAATACAAATAAAAATCATAGATTACGTGGTTGGTGGTAGCAATTCTTTAAATAAATTGTGATAGTTTGAAATAAGCACAAATAACGTTGAACTTATCCAGTCGTCGAACAACAAATCAAGACAACCATCAGTCACACGTTGTCAGGCGTTTTAACCTTCAATGATCATCACCAGTGCAAAGGGTAAACTGGAAATCGAGGATCTGATCTCAATGCATACATAGGTAACGGAAAATTGGATATGGGTTATTACCCTAACAAATGTCACATTTATTGCACATAACTAGAAATGTTGTTAGTGCGATTTCGATGCAGTCACACGGACCAAAATCTTTTTACAGCTTTCGCTATATATATAATGTTTAAAATTTGACGTACAACTTTATAAATGTTAGAATATTTGTGTGATATGGCGCGAAATTTATATTTCATTATTGATTTTGTGGCATATTTTATTATCTCGTTATCATTTTTGTTATATGCTCCAGTTAAAGGTGACACATTCTCCTCCAACAGATTAAAGCTTCTTAAAATGAATTGATAATTAATTTTGACTAAAAATGGTTCTGTAAACAGCAAAATTTAATTTCTCCTCTTCTCGAGAATATATAGCAAAATGTTCCTTTATAGGGAAGAAATTTTTTTGTTGATATTTTCTAATTATTATTCAGCATTTTGCGGATGCATTGGCCTCAGAGTTCCAATTTTTCATTACTTGAGCGAGTGATGGCAACAATTCTTTTTATATTATTTGTATGCTTCGTACAAACAGAAATCACATTGTATTCATGCAATCGTCCAATGCTGTCAATACAATAAGATTGGTGTACATATCAAGCAAAAAGCTTGACTTAAAGTATTTTTATCACCACCCACGCAACAAAGGATCTTTTAATTGTATCTCTTGTTTTAATTTCATTATATTCCAAACTAATTTCTGTCGATATATATCGATCACATATCAACATGCACCGACAACCAGCACAGTGCATTTTGTGTCTTGTTTCTAAAGCCTAACTTACAAGGCCCAATCCATTAGCAATTCCACATTCGTATTCAGTTATTTGCTTTTCATTTTACCACAATTGAGCGCATGGCTTCACCAACACACGTGAAGTTATTTACACACATGAAGTACCTAGGAGTTAAACTGAGCCTTTGTGATTAGAAAGTTTAGTAGCCAAAAAGAATAAATGCAAAATTTGTAAGGAATTTAAAAAAAACAAACCCTCCTTAGTTTCTAAGCATCCGAACCGAAAGGAGACAATTGAAAAGCAGCTAAGAATTTCGCATAATGTTATGACATTATCCAATAAAATACTCACACTACTTTCAATATTATCACTTTATTAATACTAATACTACTTTAAATCCAACTCTCATTTAAATTACGAAAAAAAACAAATACAACTTCGTAGAAAATATTTATACTACAACTAGTACTACGACTATTTGTATTCATACCACTAATAAAACGAGTATTCCTAATTTACCGCCAATCTCATGTACTGACGCGTATCGATTTTCCATAATCATCATCATAGTACGACGACAAACTGATGAGCGAGGATCAAATCGCATTGCAGATATATGGAAAGCAAAATTAGATATGCGGCTCTCAAATCTAGTAGTCTTGCGTAAATTGAACTTGTTTGGAAATGTTGTCCTCACAATTTCAACAACGATGAAAGACCGATTAACATAATACTTTTATTCGATAAATAGTAAACGTTTTTTAGTAAGCGTCTGCCAGCTCTTTACAACACATATGGACCTCGAAAATGCTACGTGCAACATTTAGGTCAAACCATTATCTGCATTAATATACATGACAACGTACTTCGTCTTAATCTTAAGCTCTTTTCTGCCAACGCGCTGATCTAATTAAATTAACTTAAAACAAGCAAGTGTTTTATGCCGAAATGCACTTCTGAATGCCTAATGAATTTTGTAGGATATTTTAATTAACAATGACCATATATTATATATGTCGAAGAAAACGAATAAAGATTTTTGTTGCTCAGATAAAACTAGCTTTCCGAAGACTGTCAGAGCTTTATTTTAAATTGTTAATATTCATTTAATACGGTGACAATGGGAGGTCTGAAATTATGACACTAGAAATCTTCAATGTTTCACGTCTCACCGACCACGGTAGTTCAATAAATGTTTTATGTTATATATAAGCACCAATTTAATTCATATGGAAACTTTATAGCATGATTGCAATCATTGTTTGAAACAATTTCACTCTGCTTGTCGCACTCGTAAGCAGGGGTAAATCAACTAAAATTTTACCCGCTCAATGTTGTACTTAGATTATCGTCCATCTTTTGAGAACGATATTTGATCGATTTTCTCATTAAATGTACTTCATCCAATCTTATTCATTGCAGAAGTATCTGGGATGTATGCAACACCACAAAATATTGACATTCTTTCACTATTAAACTTTAAAATTTTTTTCCCGCATGTGCGGTCTTTAACAACTAATTTCGCCAGTGTCTCTAACTATTGTAATTCATAAATTTCTCGATGACACGACTGAACCCTCCTCTTTATAGGTATTACCAAGGCCTCCGATTTCAAATATTTCTCATCAATTAAATCCAGTTGATTAAATAACTATATTTAAGTAGTGTTTTTGGCTTAATGACTTTCATCTCTGTACTCGATCTGTGGCAGCTTTACGGCTTTCTGCAAGTCTAACACGGTTTTTGACAAGATATGAATCATGGTGTAACTGCAGATTGTAAAATAGAATTAGAAGCAACACACGTTGTCCTAAAAGCCCTTAAGAATAACAAATGTCATAAGTGCGAAATGCACATGCAAATAAATACTTCTTTTGTAAATTAATTATTATTTGGTTAATTATGCATAGAAACGGCTATCATGTTTAGTCAATGCAGAAAAAATAGATTCTGCATATTTATTTTCATAATGAATATTTAATTTATAAATAATCATATGTATAAGAGTGAAGCTAGACAGCTATGAACGCCTAGTTTAATCATAATGAACACCACCGTCATCATTATCATCAACAACAAAATCATCATTGTCAACCTTATCATCAACATCATCATCGCCAACATCATCCTCAGCATCATCATCATATTTGTGAATCAGTTAAATGGGTACGATTTCGTACTAAAGGATCTGCCTAACTGTATTAAGAAAATGATATTCGAAAAACTTGGTTTGAGTAGCATGCAGCCTCAAGGATGCTTATAACATTACAGTAGTACTGTGCACCGTTGTATGGTAATTAATACAAAAAGTATATTGGCATAATTGAATTCACAGGGGCTTATTAGGTTAGACTATATATGACCAAATATTTTAGCGCAAGAGGATACTTACGTTAAACCTTATTTAGCCATTATAAACAGTATGACATGCCTATAGTGAACCTGAACGGCTTTTTTAGTAATTATATGCAAGAATTTAATGCAATGGCTATATAAAAACGATTTTTTGCGACTGTTATGCAATTTTACGGCAATAAAGGTATATATTTTTTACAAGTATGTTTTCTGAATTAATAAATTGGGAAACAGTAAAAGAAATCCAGCAGAAACTCACATTATTGAGTGTGGAGGTAGTAGAATTTGGCTCGCATAAGAGATGGCTTGATGATGAAAACATTAATTTAATGAAAGTTGAAATCAAAATCTCACAGCTGGGGAACATGTACACCAAGATCTAAAGTTTGAGATTGTCTCTCGAGAACAGCTCTCATCCGTTTTGGATTTTCGCTTAGTTAAATTCTTTTTACCAACAATTTTCAACCTAGAACTTTCACAGATACAGGTGGCGAGTAACAGTTCAAGCTGTTACAATATAAAATGATGTTGTTTTGGTGTTCAATTGTGTAACAAGCTACAGATCCCTCACATCTATAATTACTCCGCTGCTATATTTTGTTCAAGCTTAACGTAGTGAGATTGGTATTAAATTCAGTCCAGATAATCTCGCATAATTTATCTGGTCTCTGTTTTCATTTAATCGTCATTAATGATAAACCCTCTTTTAGATATAAAGGTAATTTGCTCTATCAAGCAATTAGGTGTAAGATAATTTCCAGTCAAATGACTTCTAAATTTTAATTAAGTTATCACATAACACATTAAATGAACCCGTTTAATCTGCATTAAAAGACTAACCTCGTTTGAAACCATTGTCGTACCTCCTCGTATTTTGTGCAAGGGAGTTCTATTGTAAGTTCTATCGGGGTTCTTCTTTCTCAAGAGAAAATCGCATGGTGATTTATGAATTATATCTTCTCTTATACTTAAAACTACCGATCGCGCCTCCTCTATATTGAGTCACCTCGTCATATATATCCCTACCGTTTATAAGGTCTGAAAATAATTTTTTGCTGTCGGGTTTCTCTCTAACTCAAGACGCATACGTGAAACATAGCAGTAAGTTCTCAATTTAATTACACTTTACCTCCAACGTTCTTACTAATTTCTATCGTTCCTCAAGGCGACAAGTGACTTAAGCGCAATACTTACGAATGCAAAATATCTAATTTCTTTCAGCCTGAGAAAAATGCACACCTTCGATTCGAAGAAAACTTCTCAAGATATAACACTGAATGGAAGAATAGCATGATACTCTCAAACCTGTAATCTAATCTGTCGCTAAGATGGATACCTCTGGCAATTACATCGGCATTTCGTGAGCTAATATTCTTTATTTTCTTCATTGCAGAAAACTAATATATATTATTTTGTACAACTGGTATTGTGCACCTAGGATTATATTAATTCACATAGTACCAGAATGTAACACCAAATTTAGAATAGCCAAAAGGTCTACTTTCATGTATCTGAGCGTTTCATGCTTATTGACGACTAATCGGTAAGCGCCGACACTACGAGAACTGATCATTATATGTTTGTTCAAGAAATGTATAACAAAACACGATGTTGGTAGCCTTTACAGTGTGGCTACATATTAGTTACAGTGAGTTTATTTCCACCTCCCATTGCTAAATTATTTATATGAGGTTGACGCACATCGGTTTAATGAAAATAATTTAGGATATTGCACTGGCCATTTCTTCCCCGTTTATTGACCAAATATGTAATTGGTTTTGGGCATAGTGTCCACTCCTACAGATCAGTCGCTAGTTAACTAAAAAGCTAATGTGTATTTGAGATTATCTATTTATTTCATGCTGATATATGGTTCTATTTGAATAGCGAATGCACAATAACAGCTGACTGTCCTCTTTGATCCTTACTTCGGTGCTATGCTAGCGACTGTTGAAACTCAAATAAGGCTCTCCCATCTCTATCTGCGCACAAATGTTCAACGTTCACAGTCGTTTTTGTTATAAGAAGTGTCATCATTATATTTGCTCGTTTTATAATATCAATTTTATGTCGACAATCTCAAATGAGACACTCGTTGGACGGTCATTGCTCTCACTGCCAACAGAACTTTGTTAATAACAGTTGGCTGATTTAATACGCATTCAGATATATTTCAACAAACCGTATTCTAGTAGATTCTTCCTAATCAATGCTAATTTTTCTGTTATAAAATGTATTTAACCATAATGTTTAGCCCAGTTGAAGAAAAAATCGAATTCCACATGCTTGTGGACATAAGGTTGTTTAAGCGTGTTGCTTTTTCAGTATTGAAAAATCTTCTCTGCAAACAGAAGTTTGTTTAACATTGATTTCATTTTCATGCTGTTAAAGACCTTTGTGTTACGTAAAACGTCAAGCTTCTTACGACATTCTCTTGTAGCGTCTTTTGGTCGTTAATAAAATAATTAATGCAGATTTTTCATCAAGCATTAACTATAATTATTTACTTTCGTTTATTTTTATCTGTTAATTCACTAAGTTTACAAATAAATGGTTTGTTATGTTATTTCAACTTAGCGTTTGAAGAGAAACTACCTCATTCCAACTTAACCCTTCTATTGATTTATATCTTACTATCTTCAAATGTAGCGCTATATGTTGATAAATAGAACTCTATTATCATTACTATTTTTAAATCTGCTTTCTAACGTGACAGATAAATGACACCATTGCAGTTATCGTTATCTTGCTAACCTTTAATAGAAAGTTGAAGCGGTTTGTGCAGCTATTCTTTGTTTGAATAAGATTTACGCAATTCAGTAACTTTTGAGACAAAGAAAGACGAAACAAATCATTATTGATTTCGCCTTAATTTTGCCTGAACCTTTGAAGTGGCCAATTTCACAGTTAGTTATTTTGACTGATATAAAACGCAGGATAGAACAAACGAGCTGATGCATAAATAAGACTTAAAGTACAATAGACAAATTTTACCGCAGCTATTTGTTCTATTGTTCGCTTGGATTTATTTCGATTTTTGTTCAGAGAAAATTTATGTCACGGAGAGAATAGTAAGATGTTCTGCTTTCAGTCATTCTTCCGTCCAAGCATAAATATAAATAATTTGCATATATTTAATCATACATAAGATTAATCAAATATTCATATAACCCTTGTCTAAGATGTATATGCATTGATAGTATTTCGTTTAAATAGTTGACCAAAGTACATCAATTTGATAATAGCAAGCAAATTTCACGGGGTTATGCAAACACACATACACATATATATATATATATATATATATATATATATATATATATATATATATATATCGTTACAAGTTTTACATATATATATATATATATATATATATATATATATATAAAGCATCACTTGAAAAAATCTTTGCGTATTGAAGCATAACATAGTTATGAACCAAATATATACAACACCGATAAAAAATAAAATTTCGGCTCTCCAGATCATAATATATTGTTAGTAAAATAATTTGGCAAATCAGGAAGTATAAAGTTGCATTAAATGCATATATTATATAATAATGTACAAGAAACATACAAACATGGCCACGGATGTATACAGATCAACACATGAAGCATATGATGTATAACTGATTCATAAGAAAATTATATATATATATATATATATATTTATATATATATATATATATATATATATTCATAGTACTCTTTCCATGTGCAAAACGAAAATAAATCTTATCAGGTACGAGAAGCGTTTCCTTCTCATATTCTTCTCAAATATCTACGAATGAGTATCGCTTTATAAATAAATTGAAAGGCCAAATGAAATAGAAAAAAATGAACATGTAGAGAGTGTGAAATAAGGGAAGAACCAACCAATTGCGTGCATCACCTCCACCCAAAGTGCAATGTCTGAAAATACTACTTCTGCTTGCATAAATCCGACTGCAATTTGTTTTCTATTTAAAATTTTCGTATGTGGCTTACTCCTCTCTAACACTGAATTCAGAAATTTTCTTAGATACAACATCTGGAGAACATACGTGTTGCGCAGTTACAGACGTGAATTTACCATTTCATTAAAAACAGGCGTTTAAGTTGAAATGTTCCTTCATGCAAGTAATTAACCCTCTGGTCGATCGGTCTACGTAAGTTGATCGACAAATTGTGCATGTATATTGGTAAATAATATTTGATGCCAAAATTAACGGCTCTTTCGACTTAAACTTCAATTTGAATGCTTACTTTAAATCAAATTGCGAATACACTTCTGCAATTTCAGATCACATCAGTGTAACCTCACACGTATGATCTTCAGACGTTGCAAATAACACAATTACTAAATACAATATCAGAAAGGAATTAGGCACATAGTTTCACTTTATGGATAGATTAACTGCTACTGTATTTCAGCAAGCAGAAGAAACACGTTCGAGCAATTAGCTTGAACTGGAGGTGACACACGCACGTCATTGTTAGTTCCGTCATTTCACACACACTCTCTCCATGTTCACATTTTTAATTTATATAAGCAGACAGCAATATGTGCAGTATCTGGTAAAAATGATTGCTAATAAAGTTACATTTCCATAACATGACCTGTGTACGTCAGCCGATGAAGACTGCAATCGTTTTGTACCATTAATTACTTATATATCACATGTCTGCCAGCTATAACTTCTGACACGGTTTTAATTTCAATAATATTGACCTGTGATGATTTATATAATGCCGGATTATTTGTAGTTCGTTCGGGGACACAAGCAGGTGATCATGATACCGTCTTTTAATGCTAGCCACATAGGTCTTAGTTCTGGCATTGTACCGGCTCCGAATGAAAATTTTGATAATTTTTTTATTACCACCATCGTTAAATTTTTGTTAATTACGGGCCAGTTAAATTGGATATCGCGCAAGTGAAATTTCTTTAAGTTGTCCGCTGGCTCTTACTGTTCGATAGCAAGTGACAGATACGTTGTCATAAATCTCTCTATCTGTGTCTTATAAAGTATTGGATATTTTGTTTTATCTGCCTTATGACCTGTACTGATAGTATGATCTGTTATAGCCGACTTCCCTGCTGCCAACAGACAATGCTAGTGAGCTTCTAGTGCAAGTGTTGTTTGGTATGGCTAATTAACTGTTTTTTTTCTCCTGCCCTTATAACTGCTGTTACAGCTACATTCCAATTTGTAGACGTTGAGCGATTTGTATGTTAGTGGGAGCGGATCTTTAGCGTCCACTGTTATGACATTCTGTGCATCAAAAATGGTTTTGTAATTTGTACTGGGAAATTAATCTTTAGTTACTCGATATAAATAAACTTTTTGTGGTTGTTGCCAATAACTCCCCTTAATATGGAAAATTGAGATACACCATTCTATTCTAATTATTTGCTGTTGATAGTTGTCTGTGTTTTAAGTTAACATCAATAAACCGCTTGGGATATAAGTCCTTTTGTAAATCTACCTCAATTTTATGCACAGAACTTATCCTCATCATACGATCTGACAGATTGTTCAACAAACTCTGCTTGTATGGATTGAGTGTACAACTTTTAAAATGAATAATTCGGAACTTGCATTTTGATTTCTTTGTGGAGCTAGAGCAAGACGCATGTCCTTTGCTCTAAATAATTTTACCTACAGTTCATAAACGAATATATATATATATACACGCATATATATATATATATATATATATATATATATATATATATATATATATAATGGGATTGGCATTTATATCGAGATCGCACCTATGATCTAATTAAGAAATTTTAAATTGGCGCCAGTTTGATTCAGCGGCAACAAACAATTGAATAATGGCTTTCCGAAAGGCACAATATCTTTAAAATATTTTGTTTTTTGGTATCAATAACGTCCAGGACTTTGCGTTTTTATTTACATTTGTTTTTGAAAACACAATAAATTCAATATTGTTGTGATTTACTTAGGTGTATATTGTTTGATCTATGAAATAACAGATTTTATCATAAGTTGAACTATCAGTTGTGAAAATTTTACGTTTTATGATTCAGTACGGAATAATGAAAGAGCTAATATAATTTTTTTTAAACGTTAGCGAAATATCTCGATCTTACTGTCCAGCAAATTTATAGTCAATTAGTTTTGAAATGATAAAAAACAATAGACAACTAACGAATGTACATAAAAAGCGAAGAAATCTAGAATTCTCGGAACTTTGTTTCGTAAACTTAATTGTTTCTATTATTAATGCATAAGTAAAGATGCACCAAAGACATGTTTGGACCCCTAAGCACTTTTGTATTAATGCTGAGTGTCAAACATCGTCATAAATATCCTCATCTCATTTAATAAATACCTTCTATTCTAAATTAAGTAAAACTTGTTTGATTTACGAACCCTGAATTTTGATAATATTATGCAAAAATTACTCAGTTCTGATTTTCCAAGATATATATATATATATATATATATATATATATAGGTGTGTGTGTGTGTTGTGGATGTTTAAATAAAATAGGATAGGCGCAAATGACTCCATATTTATCGTAAATTCTGTATTAACAGAATACCTTTGAGAAAACACCTCCTGCAGTAGACTGCATGAGGCGTCAGTTTAACTTGTTAGGTTGGAGTAAACATCCAATCTGGTCGCTGGAAATTAGCACATTGACTTCAACTTTGGTTAAATTTAGAAATAGATGTGTACCATTCTCGCTAGTTTCACGATATCTTATTTTTTCTAGCAGTCATTTGTTTATTACTAAGAACATTTTATAATATGTTACCCAAAATATTTTGGAAGTAGATTTGCAGTAGATTACAATTTAGCCTCCAAAAGTTGCTTTGATTAAATGGTCGAAACCGACCACAAACAGCGGGCAAGAATGGAGACAAGAACATTCTTTGGTCTTCTTGTCATGCATGTTAAAGTCATGACAAATTCGGTTGCCTAACAAGTTTTTTTAAATCAGGCTTTGGAAAAGCTCTCGTTTGACAGCATAAAGCATAAAAATATTGATTTTTATGTGTTTCTAGTAAAATGTATAAGCCAAAATGGTATAATTTAGTTTAAATGTAAATATACTGGTATTTTGTATACATATGTGCACCCTCAGATTTGGCGAACCCTATTGTTAATAGTAAAATTGGAATTAATAGACAATTTGACTTTCACTTTAAAAATTGAATACATGGAATGTTTCATTTGGCATTAAGAAATACGTCGTTCGAAACCACACAATCCTCGAATGAATGCAAGAGAATTTATTTGTGGACAATCGATTAAAAATTCCCATTAAACATTTCCGCACAAATAAATTACTTAATCATGGGTATACGTGGTTCACCCACTAAAGGAATTAATAAACAATTGTTGGCATTTTATTGTCTATGCTGCTTGTGCGGATTCTTGGAGCTGATGCCTGTTGGGATGTTTTAAAGTCTTTTGATATTTTCTTTTGTCTCACTAATTGGTTATTCGTTTAACTCGCAATTATTTATTAACTGTGCCTAGTCTATTAGGAAAATTCACGTGCTGCACGAATTTACGGTTTGAGCACATATAATACATAGGGAGTTGGCACTAAAGTCGCAATGCTGAAGACTTAATAAGACAGTGACTCTTCAATCGCTATATAAGATATGAGTGTAATGGATTCCTACGTCCAACTGTTCTCCGCAACAAACAGTATTTAACTGTTCCCTACCTATTGTTCCCAGGTGTTCAGCCTGTTGGAATTTTCACTTTGCTTTATTTTTGCTGACAACAAGCCGATTAGTTCCTTACAGAATAAATTTTTATTTATTTAATTTTTAAAAATTTTGTAAAATCTTGTGAACGTGATTAATTCAACAGCCCTTCTCATAATCTTTTCTATTCACAAAAGCCCTTCTACAATATATTATTTCAAGTACAATGCTCTGATTCATGAATATATATTGCTACAACAAATTCTGTGAGCAGCCATTTTGAGTTTCATAAAAAATACGATAAAAAGTCTGGAATTAGTTACAACAAATATATTTTATTTATCTAAAAAGAAAATTAAAATATGATTATACATTTCTCAGACTATTTCAATTCCGGAATCATTATGATATATTTTTATTTCTATTGAAATGATGATTTTCATATTCTTCATCTAGAGACATTATACAAAACCACAATTTAATTTTTATTTTGCGAGACTTTTTCAGATTTGATCCTTGGAATCTGCAAAAATCTTTTGCGTTTAACTTATAATTGCTCTCTTAATATATGTAGAAATGCGCATGAGTAAAAATTTTAATCTGTTGTTACTGTTTATTTACTTAATAAATTTTAAATCATGTATTTTTCAGTGTTCTTAAAATTGTCGCTAAATTTTGACAAAATTGGATTGAACTCCAAAATACTTCTAAACATGTCCATCTAATTTAAATTTTCATCGTTATGCTTAGAGCAGTGCTCTTATCACTTATATAATCTTGCGTAGTTATTCCTCGAGCTTTTATGATTATGCTTGATCTAATTTCACATGGATACTTTTAGTGTTACTTACTTTTTGTGCATAATTTAAAATTGTTACAAAAATGGGCGACGTTTTGAAATGTGTTGTTTCAACATTAACGCAAAAATAGAAGTTTACTAATAACTAAAGGCTCGCGTTTATTTGGCTTTCGAGCAGATACTCGAATCTTTACAAAATTTAAGGAACAAGACAAAAATTAAATATATGAGATTAAATAAATTATGTTGCAAAGCACTGATCTATTAGGCAAAGAATGCTTTATATTATGTTAGATTATGTATATTCACAATTATATACCATAATCAGCAAAATCAAACGATGGAGCTATACCGAAGTATGAGTCGTTCTATATACCTAACATAAATTTAGGCTACCTATGACGCCCTAAAGAAACTTTAATTTAATCTAGCAGTGAAATACAAGAGGACATCGTAATTTGTGAAACAGTTTTTTATAGATTTAACCATTCATTTCATAATGCAGAAATGTGATACTTTCAAACATTCGCATTGATTACAGAAAGTGGTTACGCTAGATTTCAAAACATATAAATCTACTATATGCTGAACTCCTGGCTGGGAATTATCTTTGGCATCCGCAAGCACTGATTAAAATGTAAATCTCTTAACTAGAAGTAGCTATTCTCGTAGGCTTACTAAGTTTATGGATAGACAATTTATCAATTTAAGCAAACAAATACAATTGTAATATTTCTAACTTATTAAATCGACAGTCTTGCTCTAAATTTAAACCGACATAATTATTGTTATCGGAATCAGGTAGGACATGCTTATAAACTGAAATCGTATTTAGCTACAAAATAGACACTATAAGCACGAGATAACCGAGTCATTTATTCTGTTCCAAAGTTGTGCATAATTACATATAATAAGACTGGCTTCTTGTGAACAGTTGTTAAAATGCAATTACTGCATTTTTCCAGTTGAATATGTTTTCATCGGGCAAGGAATTTCCTCTAAAGACAAATTGTCTGAAACAGCTGCCAGTTAAACTGATTGTCATGCGTAACAATTCACGCATTAACAATCACGCAAATTCATTAAATATTTACAGCTTTACGTTGGCTGATACTATTACCATTGGCCGCACAAAAACTAATAAGCAAATTACACAAAATTATTTTTAACACCATATTGGAATAAAAGTCTACAAATTTAATATTGTGTGATTTTAACGCAGTTAATTACGCTGATCTAAGTCTATAAGTTTGACTAGGATTAGTGTTAATAAACTTTTTCCACTTAGTTACAGCGAATAATTGAAATATATAAATTGTACATGTGACTACTCGAAGTATGACTCAAGAGTACTTGCTGATAGAATTTGGAAGAGGCAATTGAATCTCAATTTGCTTGCTGTAGTACTTATGAAAATATCTCTTACAAATTGCAGAACTACATTAATTGAATAGAGAGCTAAAGTTTGTTTAAACATTTTTGCATCTTTTCTGCTACAGTTCGCCTTCTGAGAACACTACTTCGGTATGGTATGATTGACAGGCCCTTCCGGAATAGCATGAACAAAATATAATTTTTAACATTACTAAAGTTGGTTGAATACTTAAATATTTTCCTATTTAAAAGTATTCATTCATAATCTATGTACGTCAATATTCCAGCTATATTTATATAATTCTCTCTCTCTCTCTCTCTCTCTCTCTCTCTCATTTTCTCTCTCTCTCTCTCTCTCTCTCTCTATATATATATATATATATATATATATATATATATATATATATATGTCGACGGTGACGCCAAACATATTTTGATTCATTTAAATTAAGGTATACCTAAAAGGTGATGCAAGATTTCGAGTTGAAAATCAAAATTGAAATGTTTGTGATGAAATACGTAACATTTTAATACTCATTACTCGATTTGAATTGTTAAACATTTCGGACTAGATATATATTTGTCTAATACTGAATGTCAACGATTTTATTATTTAAATGGGAGTATTGTTTTGGACTTATTCATCCAGTAAATCAGTTAATAAAATAAAGTAAAATCGTCGCAATTATATATATATATATATAATATTTGATCAGATATTTATTTTCGATATAAAATAGAATAATCTATGATGATATCGACTAGACATATTCGGTAATTATTGGTCATTTAGCAGTTGTTGAAATAATTTCCGAGACCAAGATCTTAACCCAGAGAATAATGTTCGGAACTCAACCGCTGTAATGCAAATGTCGACAAATTAGTGCAATTTTTAGCTATTCAGTTGCTGATGGCTTATTTCAATTGTATATAAATAAATATTTACATAATAAATAAATAAGGAGATAAAATATATATATATATATATATATATATATATATATATTTAAATGAAACGTTTGTAATATACTGTTGCGAAGAATCAAATAAATGTAATTAATAAGAGTAAAAAGGCTTATAATTAGATATGTAACGGTCTTTGAATATTCAGGATGATAAACTTGAAAAAATACACTGTGAATTGGAAATATATTTAATGAGAAAATAAGAGTTTCTTATAAATCTCAATTTTGCAGATTAGAATTGTTTACTTAAAAGGACATTGGGATCCGTGTAATTTATGTTTTGTTAACAAAAGCTGGCAAATAATATTTAAGAGTACAGTGTAATTTTGGTGCTTTATATTTATATATATATATATATATATATATATATATATATATATATATATATATATGAGACAGCATTTTAGACCAATAAGTTTAAAATATTACACTAAAATTAAATTTTATTAAATGAAATACTCAGAAAAATGTAGCTTGGTAACATGAAAAACATTGAAAGTTTTCTTCTATTGTATTGTTATCGTTTCTATCAATCATTCCCTCTCTGTTAATAAAACTAAGTGTTCGTTAAAATATTTATTTTTTATTCTAAATAGCTTTCTAACACGCAATCGAATAGTTTGCTGTTGTAAAAAACATTTAAACGTTAAACAAATTAAGGAATTTAATATTAAATGGGAACTCAGTTATGTATGAGACAAAAATATATTTAAAACAGGTACATAAAAGCAAATTTTAATAAAGGCTACTCTACTTTTGGTAGAGCTCCACTTGAATTTAATATCTAGTACTGTATATTGTCAATTTTTTGGAAAGCTAAAGAGATACTTTATATATTAAAAATATATATTGTACAACCACACAAAGTTTGCGGTATACGTACCTTATAAGCGCACACACAAACATTTCACCTGGTTATATTCCTATCATGTAAGAAGTCCTTTTGTTTATTTCGCTGAGGTTTGTGAATGTTGCATACAGCAGCCTCTGCTGAGCGTAATGATTTTTCGCATTTTGCTTTGAAGAACACTTGACTTGGAGTGTTCCTTAATAATCAATGTGTTCACCAATTGCAAAAACGTTATTCCCTATTCCAGCTGTGTTAAGTCTAAAATGCTCTTGAATTCGCTTCTTTAATAAATACCTGTTCCGGTCTATATACCGCAATCAGCATCTATGGAATTTGTATAAACAGACGACGTTGAACTGTTTGATTGCAGGCAGCTTATGCTTTAAATTCATGTTATAAACTTTTCATTGTATAAACAACCATCAGTTGTGTATTAGGAATTCTGGAAGACACTGCTTATCTAATTCGTCCCCTTTAGAAAGGAATTCTGACATACATTGTCTTTTAGGTTGATACGGTTGCACTGCTATTGTCATGGTTTATGCCAGATTTGCGTTTCATAAAATATTATGTGATATTCATTTTCAAAAAATTTCAATTTAGTTCCGATAGATCATTAAATTAAAATTTATCAGAACTGAATTCATATATTCTGTAAGATAAATTTCGTATTAAATTTCTGTTTTCGAAAGTTGAGAGAACGATTTGGAATTTACCAATCCATGCTTGCTTTTGATAAAACTTCCTGTATTAGCTGTCATCTTCCTGTCTCCGGGGCAATACGTCATGAAAACATTGTGCGGTAGACCGAGAATTTTCCTGCTTGAATGTAAATTGAACAAAAAGACCATGGTGTAAAAGTCATGTAGTACATAATTTGTTTTGATATTTTAATGTACGATTATGAAGTTGTTAACAATACACCTCATATACTTGATGTAATATTTGGAATAAGTGGTTGAAGCTTTATTTTCTCCAAGTAGTACATGAAAATATCAGCTATTAGACTAAATAACGGATGACTTCTAGGCACTCTTTCAACTATTGTGAAATATTGACCATTGACATTGACTTGAGCATCTTTTCTGAACTTATATAAGTGAATTTTTAGATGATTGATAGTCGAAAGTTAAGTGAATTCTATCAAAGCATGCTACATGACGATGTGAAAACCAGATCACAGAATCAAAGCCTCGTATCGCGAGCTTGTAGCTTTCAAAATTTCTGTTATTCGCCTAGTTATTATTTCTATCAACAGAGATAACAAGAAACAGCAAAAAGGGTTATTTAATAATGTGCAAGCCTCAGACGCATTTCTAGAGAATTATGACGTATTCATTTTTAACTATACGAGTTTGATCCTATCAAAATGACAGGAAAACCTCATGAATTGCTAAACGATACGAATCAGACTAAAAAAATAAAAATAAAAAAATGCGCTGGAGACGACTTAACAAAGATACGAATTTTTCTCCATATTTAATTCTGAACTACGTGTAGTCGATAAGCATTTTAAAGTGAGACACGTTTCATTTTATTTTATAAGGAGCGGGCACAAAAACGGACTCAAAAAATAGCGGCACAACAGCGAAGTTAGATTAATGAAATCAAACAAAGATTCAGGTTCTGTTTTCTTGAATACCAATGAATAAACTGAGCAACGTTCTTGATGAGAAATATAAATTCAATCCATGTCAAGTAAATAAGGGCAGATCGGAAACTACCGATGATGTAATATGAAGCGTAAATAAATATACGTGTGAAGCAAATAAAAAACTGAAGATTAAATCTCTGGAGAAACTGTTAGCATTATACCTCATGAAGACGCCTTGATAATCTTAAATGAAGATTTCAGATTAAATGACATAATAAAATATATAAGCACGATGGGCCATTACAACGTAACATTCAATGATTTCGCTGGTGGTGGTAACAGCGAGCTTGAACTAAGAACCAATCCCATTGTTTTGATATTTTGTTCGTAATTAATATCAAGACCGCAACCTTGATTATAATAATTGTTATCACCACCCGCGCAACCAATGTTCGTTTGATTTAAAGAATTCATCATTACATTCAGTTTAGTTGCAAGCAGAAGTATTTCTAGTCCAACGCACAATATTTCCTTAGCGTATTGCTATTGAGGCAGGAAGATAGTACACCAAATAGTACATATCCATTATAAAAGTTCTGTTCCAACCTTCAGAATTTGAAATATAATATCAAATTTAATCTACTGAATACATCTAACATTTTCTGTTGAATTTCATTTTCAAGAGTTAGTTGTGCTTTAAACAAGTTTTATTAGAAAATGTTCACACCGAAAAGCTTATCGCAGCAAGGATTTGGCGCAATCAATGAAAAGAAAGCAATAAAACTGCACCCAACCAGAAGACAATATAAGCAAAATACCTTAAAAAGGAGACGAACCATCAGAAATATTTACTTGCAGAATTAAAAGAACATTGATTTCGATTTTAAGTTTGTTTACGCCACAAAGCAGCTGCTTAACTTACAGTTAAAAGGTTGTGTACTTGAACAAATATCATAGCTGCTCAGTGCCGTATGTAGCCCAATCTACCAAATAAGCACCTTAAAGAGCATTTTAGAGAAAACACAGCCGGCAAGGAGAAGTGAGATTTCTCATTATCTGAACACATTGTTTATTAAAATCCCACTCCAAATCAGGCAGATTTTCAGCTGTTCTTCCAAGTAGAAAACGTAAACGAATTGGGTACAGCGCACGCTTTTGTATACTACATCCTTAAACATCGGTTTAATAGGCAATACAATTGAACATTAATTGATTGCGCGGGTGGTGGTAACAATTCTTTAAATCAAGTTTGTGAGCTTGAAGTAAACACTAATCCCATTTTATTTAACCAGTCTTTGAACAACATAGCAAAACTACCGCGTCCACGCACTGACGCGCTACGTTTGTGAGTCCCAAAAATTTACTTTATAGTTGAATAATCGCGAAAAGAAAATGGTCTCCTTGTAACTTTGTTTTATATACCTAATTTATGCAAGCCTAGCAAATTTTACACAAACTGATATGTAATAATTGCTATCATGCTACCACATAACACTAATAATCAGCATGATAACGCTTTCTGATAAAAATGGCCATAGAGACCAAAATACTAGTTCTGGTCGAATATACCTGCCGACCGCAATTTCACATCGTTAACATGTTATTCTCGACGCATTAGCGGTGTACATTACATATCTGCTAATAATATCATTTCTGATGTCTATCATAATATAAATGCCCATTCACTAAAATAGGCGTCTTTTTCAAAGAATTTTTCGGATTTTTGCATTACTAAAGGAAGCGCAATTGCTTTTTTAAAGTGTTAAAATTTAGAAAAGCGCGCAATGCATTATTCCACACACAAAGGTTAATGACGTGATAGTTGTACCACTATTCACATTGACATAATGACTGCCAAATTGTTTGTGAGATGTGATTTTTTTGAAAAAGGCTGCCGAACACAGCAGCCATATTATTCGGAGTCAAATTGAAGACCTTGTTAGGCACAAAAAGGGCCGGATAAAAGATACATAACTACAAATGGAATTATACCTGCCGTGAGTCTTACAAAGGCAGATGCAGCAGTAAATTTATTTCTTGTCGGTCCGCGCGCATACTAATATTTTGTGTGCTAAAAATATTTGTGTTTCGCTTGCAACTACTGGTGAAAGTATGAAGTGCGAAGATTTTGAGCAACCAATACCATATCAGGTGTTGCGCACTTAGTGACAAATTAGTTCAAATTCGACTAGAAGTATAAACCAAAGTTAGCATGAGCGGAAGGCATAATTTCAGTTGCATATGCGTTTCTTTTTTACTGCTGACATATCAATAGGATCCGATATTACGCTCTATAAACATATATATTTGGATGTGGTATGTGGGTCATTTGGACGGTACGACTTCCTGCGCGAATGTGTAAATTTGCGGCAATGAAGTTATCTTCATACAAAAGCATCAACTTTGTCAGCTCACTATATATAATATATATACCGTGCCTGTAAAGGATACCAACACTATGGTTGCTGAGTCGGTACGTGGTACTCTACTACTGCGGGTTTACATGTTACTTTAGGAGATTGTGCCGTTCTATTGTCCTACATTGCGTACACAAAATATATAATGGGTATAGGGCATCATAACAACTAGTACTGAAGAGTCCACTGTAAGCACGAAACGAGTACACACCTGAGACTATCCCACACATTCATGCTAATGTGAGTTTATCTTTTCTTTAAATCATGTTTACTAGGTTGAAGTAAACACCAATCCCATTTTATTTAACCAATCGTTGAATCGAATACTGAACCAAAAAACGTTAGCTATTACATAACTGGAAATTATGCTTGGTGCGAGGTAGGGTAGCTCAGTGGTTAGAGCACCAGATTCTGAAGTAGACATGCACAGGATCGTACCCTGTTTGCGGAAAATTCTGAACATTAAATGAGTATGTTCCCAATAAGGACGAAATCGGGTTACTAGATGAATTGCCTTTTCTATACTAAAAATATTTAGTTTATACTAACAAATGTATGTAAATAAGATTTTATATAAAATCGTTACTTCAATTACAGAATTTGTTATCACTACACGCGCAACATATATTTATTTAATTTTATGACCAAAACAATAATCTTTAAATGACACAAAAAAAGGTTTGGCAAACATGCTTCCAATTTTATTAATGATATGATTTTTTATAGAACTTACTGGAGCTGTTTTAGCTAATTCAATTTGCCCTGGCATTGTCAGTGTCACTAGGCCTTTTTTGCTCAAATTTAACTGATACGCTTGTTAGTTTCTCCAAATTAATTTGATTTTGTGTATCTTTTTTCCATTTAGGCAAAATACACAATTAAATAAATCTCAGCATACAGTAAAATAATGTCCCCAGCACATTGCTAGATGCAATTAAAATTAAAACACGTAAGGCGGAAGCAAGCACAACTACACTGAGTGCATTTCCTCTAATGAATGCACAGTTCCGTTAAATAGCCACACTGTATATTTTTTACTTCGGAATTGATCTCCAGATACACAACAAGGTAGGAATAATTTTGGATTGGCAAAAATTAAAATCATAAAAGTATGTATTAGGTATTGCGAACCTAGAAACAAATTAGTTCAGTTGTGACCAGAAGGATAAAACAAAGGCAGCATGAACGGAAAGCATAATCTGATGCACATTTGTTTCGTGCTTACTGGCGACTCATCAGTAGGAGCCGGTATTACGCCCTTTAACCACACATAGTTGGGTGAAGAATGTAGGATAATATTACGGAACAATCTCCTAGACGAATGTGTAAACCTGCATATAGTCTACGACAATGCGACTTCAACGCTAACTCACACTATAAAATATATATACCGAGTCTGTAAATGATGCTAACACTACGGCTATTGTGTTAGTAACCGATGCCAACATTATTGTACGCAAAAGGTACGTGGTACTAACACTATGGTTTCCGTGTCGGTACATGGTACCAACATGATGGATATCATTGTATCAGTTGTATCAATTTATGCTATAGTTCACCGAAATTGAGAATTACAACTATTTCTGAATACCATTTATTCCAGTAAATCCATACACTTTGGCCTTGATCGATATCAGTTATCACATTTCGCGGTAAGCATGACATCATTCAATTCAATATGTATTAGTTAAATACTGTTTGTTTCGGAGAACTAATATATATGCAAGTATGTATTAGGTGTTGCGAACCTAGTAACAAATTTGTCCAGATGTGACCAGAAGGATAAACCAAGGGCAGCATGAACGGAAAGTATAATCCCAATTACTCCTGTAAATCAATCATATTTTGTGTATTCACACGTAATATATGTATGCATTTATGTATGTATGTATGTATGATATGTATGTATGTATGTATGTATGTATGTATGTATGTATGTATGTATGTATGTATGTATGTATGTATGTATGTATGTATGTATGTATGTATGTATGTATGTATGTATGTATGTATGCTATGTATGTATGTATGTATGTATGTATGTATGTATGTATGTATGTATGTATGTATGTATGTATGTATGTATGTATGTATGTATGTATGTATGTATGTATGTATGTATGTATGTGTGTATGTATGTATGTATGTATGTATGTATGTGTGCATGTATGTATGTATGTATGTATGTATGTATGCATGTATGTATGTATGTGTGTATGTATGTATGTATGTATGTATGTATGTATGTGTATATGTATATATATATGTGTATATATATTTATATATATATATATATATTTATTTATGTATTTATCTATTTATAATGTCGATATAAACAAAATGTGACATAAGTTCAATAGAAACTACAAGTTCGTCTGTCTCTAGGCTTAAATACTGCTCCTTGCGAGAGAGCCATTATATATACAAGAAAATATTTAATAGGTGTTGCGAACCTAGTAACGAAATTAGTTCAGTTGTGACTCAGAAGGGATAAACCAAAGACAGCATGAACGGAAAGTTTAATCTCATGCACATTTGTTTCGAGTTTACTGGCGACTCATCATTAGCAGCCGGTATTACGCCCTTTACCCACTATATATTCGGGTAAGGAATGTAGGATAATAGGACGGTATTTAACTGTTATATATTGAATTCGTTGATGTTATGCTTAACGCGAATTGTGATAACTGATATCGATCAGGGCCAGAGTGTATGGATTTACTGGAGTAACAGATGTTTATAAATAGTTGTAATTCTGAATTTCGGTGAGCTACAAAAAACATTGATATCAATCATGTTGTTACCATGTACGACTCGGAAACCATCGTGTTAGTACCATGTATCTTTTCTGGTACTACACTGTTGGTATCGGTTACTGACACAATAGCCTGAGTGTTAGTATTCGTTGCAGGCTGGGTATGATTAAGAGTAATTCGTCTAGGAGATTGTACCGTCCTATTATCTCACATTCTTCACCCAAATATATAGTGGTTTAAGGGCGTAATACCGGCTCATACTGATGAGTCGCCAGTAAGCACGAAACGAATGCGCATGAGGTTATACTTTCCGTTCATGTTGTCTTTGGTTTATCATTCTGGTCACAATTGAACTAATTTGTTACTAGGTTCGCAACACAATACATACTTTTTACTAGGTTCGCTTCTAGATTGTCTTCAAATTGATTGCCAGAAATTCTGGGGTTTAGGATTTAAGCCAGATTTTTTTTTCAAATTGAGAAACAATTGATTGATTATTATTAGGGAAATACTGTTAGTTTTTTCTATCGAATTAAAATTTTAACAAGCCTTCCTCGGTCTGTTATTATAAAGCAGATATGCTGGCAATTGGGACATTTATATTTATTAATATGATATTGGGAGGTTTAATAAGAATTGCAGGTTGCATAGTAAGAAAATGGATTTTATAAGCATGACCAAATATTTGATAACTGTGAGTGGAATGTCTGTGGGCTTGGAGCAACTATGTATGATGAAGAACTAAAGTAAATTGAAAGCCATCATTCCTATTTAATGCAGAAGGCAACTTTACCTTGAGCAATACGTGTAACTGAACGAAGTAC